>SJYC01040681.1:0-26823 GCA_006408675.1 Madoqua kirkii
CCCCCCCCCCCTTAAAATTTGGTGACACTGGTTTATTTGCACATTGAAGTTTAGTAGTACAGGTTCAAATAGGGTGAGGTTTTTCTCTTGAGACGTATGAAAATTTTATGTGTTGGGTAGAAATGTTTTAAGAATGATAATTTTAGAAATAAAAGATATAAATAATGTAGTATTTTATGTGGCAAGTGTATTATAATTTATGTGGTAAATTCTAAATTATGAATATTAGAAATCTGTGGCACATATATTTGCTGATTGACTATATTTGTATATGTGCTGTGCTGAGTTGCCCAGTTGTGCCTGACTCTCTGCGACCACATGGACTGTAGCCCTCCAGGCACCTCTGTGCATGGGGATTCTCCAGGCAAGAATATTGAAGTGGGTTGCTATGCTCTCCTCCAAGGGATCTTCCCAACCCAGGGGTCGAACCCAAGTCTCAGGCATTGCAGGCAGATTCTTTTATCATGTGAGCCACTAGGGAAGCCCCAGAATACTGGAGTGAGTAGGCTATCCCTTCTGCAGAGGATCTTGCTGACCTAGGAATCCAATCTGGGTCTCCAGCATTGGAGGCAGATTCTTTACCAACTGAGCTACCAGGGAAGCCTTATATTGGTATATAGCAACATGAAAACGAAATGTAGTGCTTTGATGACTTTGCCGAAATGAAATCCTTAAAGGTGTACTCAAGTAGGACTCAATGGTGGTACTCCTCAGTAATCATGTTTTACCTTCACAGATGTCAGGCTCTTTTATTGTCCTGTGTTGTCAGCATCTGGAGGCAAAGTCCTAAATCAGTTTTGAAGTGTACTTTGGCAGAGATTGTATACAGAGGTGTGTACTCTTTCAGAGGTAGAAAATCATGTCTTTTGTTGTTTGGTCACTCAGTTGTGTCTGACTCTGACCCCATGAGTTGCAGTTGCCAGGCTTCCCTGTCCTTCACCATCTCCTGGAGCTTGCTCAAACTCATGTCCAGTGAGTCAGTGATGCCTTCCAAACATCTCGTCCTCTGTTGTTCCTTACTCCTCGTGCCTTCAATCTTTCCCAGCATCGGGTCTTTTCTAATGAGTCAGCTCTTCGAATCAGGTGGCCAAAGTATTGGAGCTTCAGCTTCAACATCAGTATTCCCAATGAATATTCAGAACTGATTTCCTTTAGGATTGACAGATTTGATCTCTTGGCTGTCCAAGAGACTCTCAAGAGTCTTCTACAATGCTTGGCTGGATGAAGCACAAGCTGGAATCAAGATTGCTAGGAAAAATATCAATAACCTCAGATATGCAGATGACACAACACTTATGACAGAAAGTGAAGAAGAAATAAAGAGCCTCCTGATGAAAGTCAAAATGTTGGCTTAAAGCTCAACATTCAGAAGACTAAGATCATGGCATCTGGTCCCATCACTTCACAGCAAATAGATGGGGAGATACTGGAAACAGTGACAGACTTTATTTTTCAGTTCAGTTCAGATCAGTCGCTCAGTCATGTCCAACTCTTTGTGACCCCATGAATCGCAGCATGCCAGGCCTCCCTGTTCATCACCATCTCCTGGAGTTCACTGAGACTTACGTCCATCAAGTCCGTGATGCCATCCAGCCATCTCATCCTTGGTCATCCCCTTCTCCTCCTGCCCCCAATCCCTCCCAGCATCAGAGTCTTTTCCAGTGAGTCAACTCTTCGCATGAGGTGGCCAAAGTACTGGAGTTTCAGCTTTAGCATCATTCCTTCCGAAGAAATATCAGGGTTGATCTCCTTCAGAATGGACTGGTTGGATCTCCTTGCAGTCCAAGGGACTCTCAAGAGTCTTCTCCAACACCACAGTTCAAAAGCATCAATTCTTTGGTGCTCAGCCTTCTTCACGGTCCAACTCTCACATCCATACATGACCACAGGAAAAACCATAGCCTTGACTAGACAGACCTTAGTCAGCAAAGTAATGTCTCTGCTTTTGAATATACTATCTAGGTTGGTCATAACTTTTCTTCCAAGGAGTAAGCGTCTTCAAATTTCATAGCTGCAGTCACCATCTGCAGTGATTTTAGAGCCCCTCAAAATAAAGTCAGACGCTGTTTCCACAGTTTCCCCATCTATTTCCCATGAAGTGATGGGACCGGATGCCATAATCTTTGTTTTCTGAATGTTGAGCTTTAAGCCAACTTTTTTGCTCTCCTCTTTTCACTTTCATCAAGAGGCTCTTTAGCTCCTCTTCACTTTCTGCCATAAGGGTGGTGTCATCTGCATATCTGAGGTTATTGATATTTCTCCCAGCAATCTTGATTCCAGCTTATGTTTCTTCCAGTCCAGGGTTTCTCATGATGTACTCTGCATAGAAGTTAAATAAGCAGAGTGACAATATACAGCCTTGATGTACTCCTTTTCCTATTTGGAACAGTCTGTTATTCCATGTCCAGTTCTAACTGTTGCTTCCTGACCTGCATACAGATTTCTCAAGGGGCTGGTTAGGTGGTCTGGCATTCCCATATCGTTTAGAATTTTCCACAGTTTATTGTGATCCACACATTCAAAGGCTTTGGCATAGTTAATAAAGCAGAAATCGATGTTTTTCTGGAGCTCTCTTGCTTTTTCCACGATCCGGTGGATGTTGGCAATTTGATCTCTGGTTCCTCTGCCTTTTTTAAAACCAGCTTGAACATCAGGGAGTTCACGGTTCATGTATTGCTGAGGCTTGGTTTGTAGGTTTTTGAGCATTACTTTATTAGCATGTGAGATAAGTGCGATTGTGCAGTAGTTTGAGCATTCTTTGGCATTGCCTTTCTTTGGAACTGGAATGAAAACTGACCTTTTCCAGTCCTGTGGCCACTGCTGAGTTTTCCAAATTTGCTGGCATATTGAGTGCAGCACTTTCACAGCATCCTCACAATTGTGCGGTAGTTTGAGCATTCTTTGGCATTGCCTTTCTTTGGAACTGGAATGAAAACTGACCTTTTCCAGTCCTGTGGCCACTGCTGAGTTTTCCAAATTGGCTGGCATATTGAGTGCAGCACTTTCACAGCATCATCTTCCAGGATTTGAAACAGCTCCACTGGAATTCCATCACCTCCACTAGCTTTGTTCGTTCGTAGTGATGCTTTCTAAGGCCCACTTGACTTCACATTCCAAGATGTCTGGCTCTAGATGAGTGATCACATCATCATGATTATATGGGTCATCAAGATCTTTTTTGTACAGTTCTTCCGTGTATTCTTGCCACCTCTTCTTAATATCTTCTGCTTCTGTTAGGTCCAGTCTATTTCTGTCCTTTATTGAGCCCATCTTTGCATGAAATGTTCCCTTGATATCTCTAATTTTCCTGAAGAGATCTCTAGTCTTTCCCATTCTGTTGTTTTCCTCTATTTCTTTGCATTGATCGCTGAAGAAGGCTTTATCTCTTCTTGCTATTCATTGGAACTCTGCATTCAGATGCTTATATCTTTCCTTTTCTCCTTTGCTTTTCACCTCTCTTCTTTTCACAGCTATTTGTAAGGCCTCCCCAGACAGCCATTTTGCTTTTTTGCATTTCTTTTCCATGGGGATGGTCTTGATCCCTGTCTCCCATACAATGTCACGAACCTCATTCCATAGTTCATTAGGCACTCTATCTATAAGATCTAGACCCTTAAATCTATTTCTCACTTCTACCGTAGAATCATAAGGGATTTGATTTAGGTCATACCTGAATGGTCTAGCGGTTTTCCCTACTTTTTCAAGTCTAGTCTGAATTTGGCAGTAAGGAGTTCATGGTCTGAATCACAGTCAGCTCCTGATCTTGTTTTTGTTGATTGTATACAGCTTCTCCATCTTTGGCTGCATAGAATATAATCAGTCTGAATTCGGTGTTGACCATCTGGTGATGTCCATGTGTAGAGTCTTCTCTTGAGTTGTTGGAAGACAGTGTTTGGTATGACCAGTGCATTTTCTTGGCAAAACTCTATTAGTCTTTGCCCTGCTTCATTCTGCATTCCAAGGCCAAATTTGCCTGTTACTCCAGGTGTTTCTTGACTTCCTACTTTAGCATTCCAGTGCCCTATAATGAAAAGGATATCTCTTTTGGGTGTTAGTTCTAAAAGGTCTTGTAGGTCTTCATAGAACCATTCAACTTCAGTTTCTTCAGCGTTACTGGTTGGGGCATAGACTTGGATAACTGTGATACTGAATGGTTTGCCTTGGAAACGAACAGAGATCATTCTGTCGTTTTTGAGACTGCATCCAAGTACTGCATTTCGGACTCTTTTGTTGACCATGATGGCTACTCCATTTCTTCTGAGGGATTCCTGCCCGCAGTAGTAGATATAATGGTCATCTGAGTTAATGTACTCTTGTCTATTTCCACCTTTAGGTCTGTTGATATCTACTTTACTTATATAGAAGTTCCTATGTTGGGCACATAAATATTTACAGATGTTGTATCTCCTTGTTGAACTGACTCCTTTATTATTATGCAACACACTTCTTTGTGTGTTAGTGAAGTCTTTATTTTAAAGTATGTTTCGTTCAATATAAGAATAGCTACTCCAGCTTTATTTTGGTTTCCATTTGCATGGAGTATCTTTCTCTAATCCTTTACTTTCAGTCTGTGTGTGTCCTTACATTTAAAATGACTCTCTTCTAAACAATAATATTGATGGGTCTTGTTTTAATTCAATCAGCAACTCTATGTATTTGATTAAAGAATTTAGTCCATTTACATTAAAGGAATTATTGATATGTATGTGCTTATTGACATTTTGTTCATTGTTTTCTGGCTGTTTATGTAGTTTCTCTAGCTCCTGTCTTTTTTCTCTTGTTCTCTTTCTTTGTGGCTTGAAGATTTTCTTTAGTGGTAGGCTTATATTCCTCTTTATCTTTCATATATTTACTGTAAGTTTTTGTTTTGTGGTTATCATGAGGATTATATATAACAATTTATATCTACAACAGTAAAGTTGATAACACTCAAGCTTGATTCCACTGAAAAGTGCAACATTATTACCCTGCTCATTTTATGATTCTGAAGTCACATTCTCCATCTCTTTATCTTGTGCACACCTAACAAATTATTATAATCATAGTTATTTTTATTACCTTTATCTTTTTTAGCCTTCATACTAGCTTTGTACATAATTAATCCTCTACCTTTACTACACAGTCAGCCCCCTACATATGAACTTTCAGATTGTGAACTCAAAGATGTAAATGTATTATAAACCTACTACAGTACAGTACTATGGAGCTAACTGTGCTTGTTGTTTACCTAGGCTAACTTTGTTGGATTTGCCAACAAACTGAACTTATAATTCTGCTCTTAGAATGGAACTTGTTTGAATGTAGGGGACTTCATGTATGTATTTTTCTTTCCGGTGAGGTTTACTTTTCATATGAGTTCTCCTTACTAATTAATACAATTTCATTTCAGCCTAAAGAAGTCCCTTTTAACATTTATTCCAAGGCTGGTCTAGTGGTAATGAATGCCTTTAGTTTTCGCTTATCTGGTAAAATCTATCTGTTCTATAGAGTTTTCCTGGCTTAAAGGTTCTCTTCCTTTTAACACTTTGAATATATTGTGCCATTCCCTTTTGGCCTGAAAACTTTCTGCTAAAAAATCTGCTCATAGTCTTATGGGAGTTTCTTTGCATGTAAGAAATTACTTTTTCTTGTTGTTTTTAATATTTTCTCCTTAATAGAACTTCCATATGACCCAGCAATCTCACTGATGGGTATACACTATAGAAGACCATAATTTTAAAAGATACATGCACTCCAGTGTTCACTGCAGCACTGTTTACAATAGCTAGGTCATGGAAACAACCTAACTGTCCATCAGCAGAGGAATGGATGAAGAAGCTGTGGTACATATATAAAATGGAATATTAAGTTCAGTTCAGTTCAGTCGCTCAGTCATGTCCGACTCTTCACGACCCCATGAATTACAGCACGCCAGGCCTCCCTGTCCATCACCATCTCCCGGAGTTCACTCAGACTCACGTTCATTGAGTCAGTAATGCCATCCAGCCATCTCATCCTCGGTTGTCCCCTTCTCCTCCTGCCCCCAATCCCTCCCAGCATTAGAGTCTTTTCCAATGAGTCAACTCTTCGCATGAGGTGGCCAAAGTATTGGAGTTCCAGCTTTAGCATCATTCCTTCCAAAAAAATCCCAGGGCTGATCTCCTTCAGAATGGACTGGTTGGATCTCCTTGCAGTCCAAGGGACTTTCAAGAGTCTTCTCCAACACCACAGTTCAAAAGCATCAACTCTTCGGTGCTCAGCCTTCTTCACAGTCCAAGTTTCACATCCATACATGACCACAGGAAAAACCACAGCCTTGACTAGACGGACTTTAGTTGGCAAAGTAATGTCTCTGCTTTTGAATATGATATCTAGGTTGGTCATAACTTTTCTTCCAAGGTGTAAGTGTCTTCTAATTTCATGGCTGCAGTCACCATCTGCAGTGATTTTGGAGCCCCCCAAAATAAAGTCTGACACTGTTTCCACTGTTTCCCCATCTATTTCCCACGAAGTGATGGGACCAGATGCCATGATCTTCGTTTTCTTAATGTTGAGCTTTAAGCCAACTTTTGCACTCTCCTCTTTGACTTTCATCAAGAGGCTTTTTAGCTCCTCTTCACTTTCTGCCATAAGGATGGTGTCATCTGCATATCTGAGGTTATCGATATTTCTCCCAGCAATCTTGATTCCAGCTTGTGCTTCTTCCAGCCCAGCATTTCTCATGATGTACTCTGCATAGAAGTTAAATAAGCAGGGTGATAATATATAGCTTTGACATACTCCTTTTCCTATTTGGAACCAGTCTGTTGTTCCATGCCCAGTTCTAACTGCTGCTTTCTGACCTGCATACAGATTTCTCAAGAGGCAGGTCAGGTGGTCTGGTATTCTCATCTCTCTCAGAATTTTCCACACTTTATTGTGATCCACACAGTCAAAGGCTTTGGCATAGTCAATAAAGCAGAAATAGACATTTTTTGGAACTCTCTTGCTTTTTCAATGATTCAGCGGATGTTGGTAGATGAAATAACCAACTCTCCCAGTCTTGAAGGAGTTCCCTCATATAGGAGACAAACCTTGTTGTTCAACTCTGCCTTAACTCTTGGTTGTCTTTCAAATCTCTGTGCTTATCCAAGCAGCCTACCATAGTCTTAATAACTCCAAGTAGTTGAAGACATGCCACAACCTGTCAACATCCCAAAAGGGAGAACCTTAGCTCTTTGATTCAGGCTGACTAGAAGCCAGACTCTCATATATACAGTCCTGTGGGACTGCAAGTATGAGTTCTGTTGGCCACCAGAGTTGGGTGATCTGGAAGTGTCCACTGGGCAGTCACAAAAAACGGGCTCCAGGTAAGTGTATAAGCTCTTTAATAGGTGATAACAGCAAGGTGGAATGAAAGCACCAAGATGGCATCCACAACCTACATTCTTTAAGAGCAGCCTTGAAGGCCACTAAGTATGTGTCAAATGTGAAGCCTGCCCTGCAGGCAGAAGCCCCAAACTAGCAAAGATGTCTCTTACTCAAAAATACTGGGCAATGTGCCCCAACCTGCTATCTGTGCAGTGCCCTGAGGGCGGCAACCTGTCAAAAATCATACCTCCAATTACAATCTCATGGGACCCAAGAATGCAAGCCCTAATCCATCTCCAGCCATCAGGGCCAGGTGATCAAGGGTTGTCCCAAGGGTGGCAGCCATAAAAACTGGAGCATCATATATAAAAATCAGGATACCAGACATATGTAAAACTCCCTTCCAGGAAACCCTTGCAGTCTGGAACATGGCAATAGGGAGAAAAAAAAAAAAACCCGGACCCTTGAAAAGACAAAGAAAATTAACAAGTCTTTAGCCAGCATGACCAAGAAAAAAAGAGAGAACTCAAATAAATAAAATAAGAAATGAAAGAAAAGATACTACAATTGATACCACAAGAATATAAAGAACATAACAAACAACTATTACAGTTTGTTATTGATGTTATTGATATAACTTGATGATAATTATGTCATCAAATTCAACAACTAGAAGAAATGGATAAATTCCTAGAAACATGCAACCTATCATGACTGAATCATGATGAAACAGAAAATCTGAACAGGCTGAATACTAAAGAGACTGAATCGGTAACCAAAAACCTTCCAAAAAAACAAAAGTCTAGGACCAGATGGTTTCCCTGGTTTATTCTACCAAACATTCAAGGAAGAATTAATATCAATCCTTCCTAAATTCTTCCTAAAAAAACAGAAGAGGAGGGAACACTTCCAAGTTCATTTTACAAGGCCAGCATTACCCTGATACCAAAACTAGTAAGCCTGCCACAAGAAAAGAATATTACAGGCCAATATCTCTGATGACGACAGATGTAAAAAATCCTCAACAAAATATTAGCAAACTGAATTCAAGGATACATTAAAAGGATCATACACCACAACTGAGTAGGATGTATCCAGGGATTCAAGGATGGTTCAACATCCACAAATAAGTCAATGTGAACCACCATATTAACAAAATAAAATATAAAAATCATATGATCATCTTAATAGATGCCAAAGAAGTATTTGACAAAAATCAACAGCCATTTATAATAAAAACTCTCAACAACGTGGGCATAGAGGAAACATACTTCAACATATAAAGGTTATACATGGCAAGCCCAGAGCAAACACCATACACAACAGTGAAAGGCTGAAAGCTTTACCTCTAAGATCAGGAACACCAAGGCAAAGATGTCCACACTCATCACTTTTATTCAACATAGTACTGGAAGTCCTAGCCAGAGAATTTAAGTAAGAAAAATAAATAAAAGGCATCTAAATCTGAAAGGAATAAGTAAAACTGTCTCTATTTGCAGGTGACATGAAATTATATATAGAAAATCAAAAAGTCTCCATCAAAAAACTGTTAGAGGAAATTCCCTGGAGGTTCAGAGGTTACTACTCTGTAATTTCACTGCAGCAGGCACTGTTCAATCTCTGGTCAAGGAACTAAGATCCTGCAAGCTCTGTGGTGTGGCAAAAAAAGAAAAGCTGTTAGAAAAATTAATGAATCCATTAAGAAAACTGAATTTTCAAGATACAAAATCAAGTTTCAAGATATAAAATCAACATACAAAAATCTGTTGCATTTCTATATGCTAATAATAAACTATTAGAAAGAGAAATTAATAAAACAGTCCCATTTACAATTACAGTAATAAGAATAAAATACCTGAGAGAAAGTATTTTAGATATGGAAGACCTGTACATTAAAAAAATACAAGGGACTTCCCTGGTAGTCCAGTGATTAAGACTCCACCTTCCAATGTAGGGACAAAGGTTTGATCCCTGGTCAGAGAACTAAGGTCTCACATGCCACAGAGTGCAACCAATTTTTTTATATATATATAAGACATTAATTTAAAAACTGAAGATAAATGAAAATATATTTCATGCTCATGGACTGGAAGAATTAACATTATTAAAATATCCATATACAAAGCAATATACAGAGTCAATGCTATCCCTACCAAAATTCCAATGGCTTTTTCACAGAAATAAAATTTAAAAATTTGTGTGGAACCATAAAAGACCCCAAGTAGATAAAGCAATCTTGAGAAAGAAAATGCCAGAGGCATCACACTCTCTGATTTCAAACTATATTACAAAGCTATTTTAATTAACACAATATGGTATTGGCATAAGAACAAAAACACAGAAGAGAAACCAGAAATAAACCAATGCATATATGATCAATTAACCTATGATAAAGTCAAGAATATACCATGGGAGAAAAGTAGTCTGTTAATAAATGGTATTGGGAACACTGCACAGCCACATGCAAAGCAATGAAACTGGATGTCCACTTTACAACAGACACAAAAATTAATTCAAGTTGAATGACTTGAATGTAAGACCTGAAACCATAAAATTCACAGAAAAAAACCACAGGTAGTAAGCTCCTTGACATAGGTCTTAGCAATGATTTTTTAAATCTGACACCAAAAGCAATACCAGCAAAAGCAAAACTAAACAATTGGGATTATATCAAACTGAAAGGCTCTTGCATAGCAAAGGGAACAATCAACAAATGAAAAGTCAACCTACTGAATGGGAGAAAATATCTACAAATCATATATCTGATAAGGGGCTAACATCCAAAATATCTAAGAACTCAACTCAACAGCCAAAAAAAACCAAAAAAAATCCGATTGAAAAATGGGCAGAAGATCTGAACAGACACTTCTCCAAAGAAGACATACAGATGGGCAACAAGTATATAAAAAAGATGCTCCACATCATTAATTAAAAAGAAAATGCAAATCAAGAGTATAATGAGATATCACCTCACAACTATAAGAATGGCTATTATCAAAAGGAAAAATAGTAACAAGTATTGACAAGGATGTGGAGAAAAGGGAATCCTTGGGCACTGTTGGTAGGAATGTAAATGATACATCACTATGGAAAACAATATGGAGGTTCCTCAAAAATTTAGAACTGCCATATAATCCAGCAATCCCTCTTCTGGGCATTTGCCCAAAGAAAAGAAAAACACTAATCTAAAAAGATATATGCATCTCCATGTTCATTGTAGCATTATTTACAATGACTTAGGTCTTGGCAATGATTTTCCAAGATATGGAACAATCTAAGAGTTTATCAGTGCATGAATAAATAAAGGAGATATGGTATATATATACAATGGAATATTACTATGCCATTAAAAAAAGAATGGAATCTTGTCATTTGTGACAACATGGATAAACTTTAAGGGCATTATTCTAAGTGAAATCAGTCAAACAAAAACAAATATTGTAAGATCTCTCATGTGTGGAATCTAAAAAATATTCTTTTAATTTAAAAATCTATGCTAATAAATAAAGAGAACAGATTAATGGCTGCCAGAGACAGGAGGGCAGCAGCAGAGAGAAATAAATGAACTGGTTTTCTGTTTGTTTAGTTTTAATAAATTAAATTTAAAAAAATAAAATCACATCCCAGTATTTAGGAAGACGTATACTGATATCTGCAACATACTTTGAATGAATTTAAAAAATAAGATAGAAGGAAGGATAGAGGGGTGGATAAGTGAATATATATATTGTAAGCAATTACAATATAGCAAAAATAATGTTGTTGTTGTTGTACGGTAGCCCAGTCGTGTCCAACTCTTTGTGACCCCATGGTCTGCAGCACGCCAGGTCTCCCTGTCCCTCACCATCTCCTTAAGTTTGCTCAAGTTCATGTCCATTACAAAATGGACAAAATGTTACTTACATTTTCACAATAAAGTGTTGGGGAAAAATCATAGGCAACAGAATCAGCTGAAATAGAGACAATAGCAACAACAGCAATAGCTACTAATTATTGATTGCTGGGTTTACAAATATTACATCATTTAATCCTCCAACAATCTCACTAGATATATATTTGTCTACTAGTTCACATGAAAAAACTGATTCTTAGGTTAAATCACTTTATTCAAGGTCATCTAGTTAGTAAATGGTAGAACTTAGATTCTTTCAACACCAGGTCTCTCTGGTTGTAAAACATACATCTTATCTATTATGCAGCTCAGGAGGCATCCCCTTGTAAAACTACAAATACCCCAATGGCAAAAAAAATACATTAAACTTGCATCCTCTATTAACATCCTGACATGTACTCAGTGATCTGATCCCCTCTCATTTCATACAGAAAAGATACATACAAAAAAGGCAAGTTCTGACAAAAAAGAGACTGGTCCAGAGAAGATGGAGCCAGGCAAGAAAGAATCCAGTTACTCCACTTCAGAGAGAAATTCTGGGCAGCAGAAGCAACAAGGCCTCGTCTAGGGACATGCTCCCACAGACACGGAAGTTGCAAAAGGAGATGAGTAGTCACAAGCAAAGCTGGTCTCTCATCACAGTTCTGCCTAGGACCAGCTTCCAGCAATGCCTTCCTGAGAAAAAGGGAAGCTTGAAAAGACAGAAAAAATAAATTACAGGGAAATTTTAATACCTCTCCCCAAATTTATTTGGCACAACAATATGTCTACACAATGTTAAATGATACTTTGTGAAAAAAGATTTACAGTCAAATAATTTTAGGAAATGTTGTAGCAGCAAATGTGAACAGTATTCTTAACTACAGGATTTATCAGAGCCTTTAACATGCTCAACTGCAACGTGACTTTCCAAAAGCGAGATAGAATGTGATTATTCTCCATAAGTGTTTGGAAATGCTGAGGGTGAGAAAGTCAGAAATTAAGATTCACAAACTTATCAAGCTTGAAGCAATAAGGAAATGAAAGCTGAAGAAAACAAGCAAAAGAGTGGTTTACTATTCTGACAACTCTCCATCATTCATGGTAAGTCAAAAATACCTAATTGTAAAGCCCGTTTATCAGACAGTGTTCCTGAGACATAAACCAATCAAATTTTCAAGAATATATGAAAATTAAGAACTAATCATAGAATTATTAAATTATCTACTGCCATGCAATAGATCATGTATAGATAGCAAAGATCATCATTCTTTCCTGCATGTGGATTCCCCCAGTGGACTTAGCTCTTTCAAAATGCAGCACAAGACTAAAGGGCAGACCCATGGAATGCAGAGAAGAGCATTATGTTCAAGCAGGGCATGGCAGATGAGGCAGGGTGACAATGCAAGCTGAGCAGAGAGAGAAGGGGCTGCTGATGTGCACAACAAGTGGCCTAAAACTCTTGAAGAAAACAGTAACAAGTGAGTGTGACTCACATGCTGGCATCAGATCCCCTCTCAGAGCAAGAACACTGGGCCTCTGTCAGGCAAAGAAAAGGCGTCTCCATGAATAGTCATCTATGCAAACAGCTACTGTCACTCCTTAAAAGACACAAGCATGGCTGGAGACCGGCACCAGCTGACAATACTTGGGTTTTGGCAGCCCCACTTACACAGAGAGAACATCATGATCAGAAACTTGGCCTCTGCTGATAGAAATTCCATGTCCAGATTAAGGGCAATCCTGGGCCCACTGTCCTCTGTGAGGTCAGAGCACCGTTGGAGTACTGTGTCCAGTTCTGAGCACCACACTCTAGTAAGGACAATGACCAACATGAGAAACTTCAGAAGGCAGCAATCAGCATGAGGATTTGAGGACAAATTGGTAATTTGTATCATCTCAATCTTTTATTATTATAAGTAAGGCTATAATAAATATCCTTGGGGCTAAATCTATCTATCTATCTACCCTTGCTTTCTTGAGATAAATTCTTAGAGGAATTACTGGCTTGAAAGAAATAAACATTTTTAAGTCTTCTGCTACATGTCAAAGTACCCTATAGAAGGGAAGTATCAATTTATAATGCTACCAATATGCTAGAAGATAGAAGGCCTGGAAAATATCACTTATAATTTGTTTGCCATAGATCGATGGCGCTAGTGGTAAAGAATCTGTCTGCCAAAGCAGGAGACATAATTGACATGGGTTTGATCCCTGGTTCGGGAAGATACCCTGGATAAGGAAATGGCAACCCATTCCAGTATTCATGCCTGGAAAATCCCATGGACAGAGGATCTTGGTGGGCTACAGTCCACAGGGTCACAAAGAGCAGTACATGACTGAAGCAACTTAGCACTTGGCAAGGCTAGATAGAAGGCCTGAAAAATATCACTTAAAATATGTTTGCCACAAATTCCCTGGTGGTCCAGGGGTTAGAACTCAGCACTCTCACTACTGGGGCCCTAGTTCCATCCCGGATCAGGGAACTAAAATCCCATAAGCCACACAGTGTGGCCAAACAAAAATAATTGAAATAAGATAATCTGATTATTTTAGGTGTTTCTAAATTTCCTTTCTCCACAGAAAATCTAACACAAAGATTCTGTGAGTCTAAGTATCATCCTCTAGCTTAAAAGACACACTGCCTAACATATTTCTAAAACACAAGTTTAAACTGAGTGTGTCCATTTATAAAGATTTTTCTCAATAAATATACAGTCAGCCCTCCATATCCACAAGTTTGGTATCCATGGATGGAAATTTCCATCAGAGGCTGGCTGAATCCACTGATGGGAAACCCATGGATAAAGAGGCCCACTAACCCTACTTCCTGTTGTTTAGTCATGTTCGACTCTTCTGTGACCCCATGGACTGTTGCCCACCAGGATCCTCTGTCCATGGGATTTCCCAAGCAAGAATACTGGGGTGGGTTTCCTTCTCCAGAGGATCTTCCTAACCCAGGGATTGAACCCATGGCTCCTGCATCAGCAGGTGGATTCTTTACCAGGAAGCCCACTGACTGTACTATGCCATTTTATATAAGGGACTCAAGTATCCATGGATTTTTGTAGAAATATGGGCTCCTGGTACCAATTTCCTGAAGATACCATGGATACTAAGGGAAGACTGCATTCCATTAAGAATTTTGGGGTATCCAAGAGTGAATAAAGCTTTCCCCCAAACATGTATATTAGCAAAATCTCAGCACCATTCCCATGTTTATTGAAAAACTAGTAATTCAAAAGAAGTATTCATAAACTTTTGTTAAACTATAAGATGCATGAAATATCTATATAAATGTTAAGCTGAATCATATGAAATTGTCATGCTTATAAGTCAAACACAAACATTGGCATATTTGGTTCAATTTCATATACTATTTCATTTTAAGCCTGAAATTTGCAATTATTACCCATATGACTTGGTCTGTTAATTATATACTTAGGGACTGTGATCTAATCAAAGAAAAATTATCTGCCAACTACTTCTATTCAAAATACTCAGCATTAAGTTAGCCCCTGTATTATGAAGCAGAAGAATTGATGCTTTTAAACTATGGTGTTGGAGAAGACTCTTGAGAGTCCCTTGGACTGCAAGGAGATCCAACCAGTCCATCCTAAAGGAGATCAGTGCTGAGGGTTCATTGGAAGGACTGATGCTGAAACTGAAACTCCAATACTTTGGCGACCTGATGCGAAGAGCTGACTCATTTGAAAAGACCCTGATGCTAGGAAAGATTGAGGGCAGGAGGAGGAGGAGACAACAGAGGATGAGATGGTTGGATGCCATCACTGACTCAATGGATATGGGTTTGGGTGGGCTCCAGGAGCTGATAATGGACAGGGAGGCCTGGCATGCTATGGTTCACGGGGTTGCAAAGAGTTGACACGACTGAGCAATTGAATTAATTAATTATCCTGTCTATTTATTTTGTAGACACTAACAAACAATGCTTTCTAAACAATTTCTACATATGACATAGCATTCCTACTTAGACCATAAATCCACTGATGTGGGAACAGCTGGGGCTCAATCTGCTAGTAAAACTATTGACTATTCCTTGAGTTCAGGTGTGTTCCCTATAGTGACCCAGGGAGAAACATAATAACCATCCCCACTTCACAGAGAAGGAAAAAGCTCAGAGAGGTCTGACTACAGATACACAAAGTTAAAATAGTGAATACGGGTTCTGAACCCAGAATCTGGCTACAAACTCGGTACAACAATGTCTTCTTGATATATATATCATATAGTAACAATCATGTGCATATAACTAGCATCAATTTCAGAGAAGGCAATGGCACCCCACTCCAGTACTCTTGCCTGGAAAATCCCACGGATGGAGGAGCCTGGTAGGCTGTAGTCCATGGGGTTGCTAAGAGTCAGGCACAACTGAGCAACTTCACTTTCACTTTTCACTTTCATGCATTGGAGAAGGAAATGGCAACCCACTCCAGTGTTCTTGCCTGGAGAATCCCAGGGACAGAGGACTGCCGTCTACGGGGTCACACAGAATTGGACACTACTGAAGCGACTTAGCAGCAGCAGCAGCAGCAATTTAGTGCTTACCATACAGCAGGTCCTATTAAGTCCTCATACCAACTCTAATAAACATTATAGTTCTTTATCCCCATTTTGCTGATGAGGAAACCAAAGCAGAGAGAGGTTAAGAAAATTCTGCAAAGTCATACAACCAGAAAGTAATAGAACTGGGATTCAAATGCAGAACACTCTGAAGATACCATGTGTAACCACTACACTATACACACTCAACTCTGAAGTCACAGTATAAGAGTCAAGTAACAACAAAAACGGTACCTAAACATACCTGCAGCCTCAGGCTTAATTTTTTTTTTTTATTCTCATGTTACAGTTTTCTAAGTGCATTTGTTTTAGGTAAAAACTTAGAGAAGAGATTCTGTGGCAATATAAAATTACAAAAAACTTTTTATTAAGAAACAGTAAAAAGAAAATTGTAAAGCAGTAGAGTAAAATGAGGTTTAAGAAATGGACAGATTTAATTCACTATTTCCTATAACAAATGTGAACTTTCAGGAAGAAACATAACAAGAGCATAAGAGGGCCATTTTAATAATTCTGTTTTAAATAGTGTAGAAATCATGGAGATAGTAGAACACTGTAATGTCCGTTCCAAACTGATCAGCTCTTAACCCAAATATAATGCCTCATATACCAGAGAAAGTAAAGATAATGATTGTTGAAAAGCTTTAAGTGTCCCTCTACCTATGAAGATAAGCATTTGAATAACAGAAAGAAAAAAAAGGCAAAGAAATGCTTTTAAAGAAGATAGGTCAAAAAACCCACGAAACTATCTCTTCTCAGATAGTATGGCCCATCCACATTAAAGAAAGGATTAAGCAGATACATTCAGCTTTTTTTCTTTCTCTAAGGCTTCAATACCCCTCTCACACTCACTCAGATAATCACATTAGTTTTGTCATTAAAAGCTCCCTTTTCATAGAATGCACCTAAACTGCTTAAACCACCCAGAGAGGTCGAATAAATTATCAAACACCAAGACAAACAGAAGAGATTTTCCATCTTATGTCTTATTAATTCACTGTATGTATCTGCATGCTCAGGAGGCTAAGCCAAAAGATTTGGTGAGTTATCAGCTGAAAAATGATTCCAAAATAAACAAACTATAGTATCCTTTACCACTGCTCTTGAAACTGAGAACTGAGAGCTAGCAGTTTTTACACTGACAGAGCAGTCAAATGACAGAGAGGTTTTCTATTTCCCTTTTCTCCTCTTCCTTGTGTTCTATCAGCCAAGGCTGTGATTATTTCTGTGTGAATGTTGCAGCTTCTGTTAACAGTAAACAAAAGCAAATGAAGTCTGAGTGAGCATGGCTCAAAGATAAATTAGAAACAATGATACTTGAGTTGACGTGGAAAATGGCATTCAGACACTCCACATGAATACTTCAGAACCGAACAAGTCCAGGCAGCACTGGAAATCACCTGCATTTTTTCATAACTATTACATATCATCTCACCATCCTAAGCTTGAGTTACAGACTCAGAAAAGGACCGCTGTTTGTTAGTTCTTTAAAAAGGAGGAAGTGTATCAGAGGGAGGAGGAGTCCTGGTTAAATGGAACTATCCAAGTGAAAAAGCAGTCTCCAACTGGGTAGTGTTCCAGGGATTAGGGGGTTGGGAGAACAGAGAGGGGGTCAAGAAAGGAGAAACAGAATGAACAGTGAAAGAAAGTGATTGAAACTAAAAGCTTGGGAGGCAGACATGTACTGGAAAAATTCTGAAATCAGATAGGATAAAATTAGAGATAGATGGAGGCAAAGGAAGTTTCTCAAGCAAGAGGCAAAGAGAGGTTACTTTTGGTGGGATGCAGGCAGGAAAGAGATTTATAAACATATCATAAACAATCAAGAGTTCCTTAATAAGTCAAAAGAAAGGATAAAGTTGGTAACAAAACAAAACAAAAACTGAAGGAAATGACAAGAACAAGTCCTAGATAAAAGAAGTAAAAGGTCATTATGAGGCAAAGGCACAAAGTTACTTTGCCTTAAAAATAAACTTTTAAAATATTTATATGTACACAAAAGATAAAAAAGACTCTGCTAAATCAAAAACACATGACAAAATATTAGAGATATACTCCACTAAGTCTGAGTGATAGACTATATATTTACAGTTAAGATTCAACAGCAAAATATCTCAAAAGGAATATTAAAGATGCACAGACAAAACCAGTTAGGCTGTTTACTGTTCCAAATCATAAACGAACATTAAAAAGATGTATTCCTCTGGCAGTTTTCCTAAGTTGGGTCAGCAAACTACAGGCCCCAGGCCAAAGCCAGCCACTGCCTGTTTTATAAATACTGTTGGAACATAGCCTTCCTCATTCATTTAAATATTGTCTATGGTCACTTTCTTGCCAAAGCTACAGAGCTGAGTAGCTGTCACAGAAAGCTACTCACAAAGCCTAAAATATTTACTATCTAGTCCTCTACAGATAAAGTTTGCCAGCCCCTATTCTAAATAACAAAGGAAGTCTCCGTATGTTTTTATCATCTGACAACTCATTCTTCAAATGGGCATAAAGATGCAAATGTAATTCTCACTCTGTACACAGAATATAAAGTATGATAGTTGTCACACTTCGGCCAGCAATCTACCCAACTCTTCCCTCAAGTCTTCCATTAACAGTTCAGTGCAATACGTGAGAAGATCATGGGCTCTGAACAATGGCAGATTCGCATTCAAAACCACTTCCACATCTCTTTGTAGAGCTTAAATTTCCTCTCCATAAAACTGGAACTATAACTCGACTGTGGGGATTAAATGAAATAGTATATATGAAAGTGCTTTATAAATATAAAATAATATAGAAAGATAAGACGTTATTAGCACCTATACATTTATGGAGACTAATGGTTTCAGATTTAGTTTTTTCTCATTATTTTGATTTAGATTTTCTTACCATGTAAGAGAGGTCATCTCTTTAAAATAATTTTGTAGTGTCAAAATTCAATTTAATTCAAATACACATTTACCTCTGGCTTACTGTGTGCAAGATATCCACTGGCCATTCTACTTTTTAGATGAAGAAAAATATCTCTAGTAGCAAATGATCTTGGTTCATTTGTGTTACAAAGTTTTAAGCAAGGTATGCATTTAATAATTCAAAAGAACAGCTAAATTAAAATTGTTTTTGAAATCTGGTTCTTACATTACCAATTCTCTATACATTTACAGCACTCGTTCTAGCTGTAGAATCTGTTATATTCTCTGAATTTAATAACCATCAAGTTGGCCAGCCTGTTTCTAAAACTACGAGGAATGCTTTTTACAAAGGAATGTTTAACAAGAATATATACAATAAAGAATTCTGGCATGAAAAGAACTTTAAATTTTACTGTGTCATGTTTCTTTAAATTTTCCAGAGCGTTTTCACATCCAGTATTTTATTTGATCCTTGGCACAACCCTACTGAGAATGTAAGTATCATTATCTTATTCTGCAGAGGAAGACATGGAGGCCTAAGAAGAGGAGAGACTTGCCAAAGACCAAGCTGGGAGAGGGTAGCTCTGGATAAGGATCAAGTTAGCGCTCTCTGTACTCCACCTTGCTGTATGTATGTATGCAGCCTTTATGATATCTCTAGTACTTAGAATACATTTAGCAGTTGACTGAATTATAGCACCATGATAGCAGCTGCCATTTATCAAGCACTGACCATGTGAAGAAAGCTGAGCACCAAAGAATTGATGCCTTTGAACTGTGGTGTTGGAGAAGACTCGAGAGTCCCTTGGACTGCAAGGAGATCCAACCAGTCCATTCTAAAGGAGATCAGCCCTGGGTGTGTTCTTTGGAATAATGCTAAAGCTGAAACTCCAGTACTCTGGCCACCTCATGCGAACAGTTGACTCATTGGAAAAGACTCTAATGCTGGGAGGGATTGGGGGCAGGAGGAGAAAGGGACGACAGAGGATGAGATGGCTGGATGGCATCACTGACTCGATGGACGTGAGTTTGAGTGAACTCCAGGAGCTGGCGATGGACAGGGAGGCCTGGCATACTGCAATTCATGGGGTCGCAAAGAGTCGGACACGCCTGAGTGACTGAACTGAACTGACCAGGTATTACATACAGCTCTATGTGACTCACATATACAAATATACAGCACAGAATTGGGCACATAGTAACTATTCCATTAATAGCAACTATTGTTCTTATTTCTAAGAGTTAGTTCTTTAGTGAAGAGAGAGAGGTATGTTGTTTAAAGTGATGAAGGATATCTTCCTGTTACCTTGACAGGCCAAGCAGGCAAAGGCTGTAAAAAGTTGGACTCGTAAGGGTAGTCCACCATTGCCAGATTCACCCAGGTTTCAGAAATCCAGTCTTTCAAATGCTGAACATCCTGCAATTTTGTTAATGGAGTGCATAAGTGAAGAGCTTCAGAAAGCCAACGCAAGCCAGGGCCTGAAAACAGAGTCACATTGTTGGAATCAAAAAAGCACTGCTCAACAGAAGGGTTTTACAGATCATTTATTCTTCATCTGTGTTTTAGAAAACTCAGTCTCCTAGGCAGTTTCTCCAAAAAGACTTTTTCAACATTCAACAAAATATCTTTAGAGCAACTAGTTAATCTCATGATAGATAAGTTGCCTATCTTCCTGGGGCTTACCAGAGTTAGTATTCTCAATCACTGTCATTTGTAAATAAACAAATGAAACACTATAGAGCAAGGAGAATGCATAAACTATATCTAAATAAAACAAATGGATTTATCTCACAGTGTTGAGTAAAAGATAGCAGAGACAAAAAATACATACTATGCAATTCCGATTATTAAAAAATTCAAGAGTAAGCAAAGTTAATTTACGGTTCTAAAATTCAGGATAGCAACTGGTTTGATAAGCACAGAGGTAGTAACTGCAAAAGGCCAGAAGGGATTTGGGGATAGGGGTGGGGAGGGATTTCCTGATCTGCATGCTGAATACACTATGTATTCACTTTGCAAAAATTCACCAACTGTATATTTTGATTTGTGTACTTTTCTATATGTTATACTTAAATATTAAAGTGAAATAAAAGAAAGTGTTAGTCATTCAGTTATGTATGTTATATTTAAATAAAAAGTTTACTGAAAAAGTGGAAAGTGTTAGATTTAGCACTTAAAAGGTACCAAAAAAAAAAAAAAAGTGATTCCATTCTCTTAATTAAAGCTTACCCTTTTTTGCAAGTCGATTAATGGCATCCCAGGACCTGCGGATACTCTCTGAACAATTTGGGCCACTTTGGCTAAAATCTGTAGTTACAATCTTCATAAATACGTCACAAGGCACCAGATCATTAAACTGCCAGATGGGGGCAGAGGATGCAAGAGCTCTAAATGGTAAGAAGACCAAATGAAAGAGAAAAGAAAAAAATGTAACTCACAGAATTCAAGATTTAAAATTAAACCTGATACTGAACAAGAGTGGTGAGAAAAATCTACAACTCTTAGTGAAATAGAAATTAGAAATCTCAGTACAATAAAATAGGACATGTTTTACCTTCCGCCCCCGCTCCCCCCAAAAAAAACACTCTATGTTCGCTTTGCCAATCATTAAGAAAGTGCTCATATCCAACATAAATGCATTTACCCAACCACCAAATGAGGATACTTCATCCTGAACCAGGCTGCAAGCATGCCACCATAAGAGCCCCCTAGGGCAATGACAGGTTGATTTCTAGCTCCTGGGATTGTTCTTTTCAAGTATTTGATTAACTTTGCAAAATCAGCCAGAGCTTGTTCCGTTGTCAGAAAATTCAAGTGTCTGGAATCCTAAAGAAAAGTAACAAAGAACATGGGTATAAATGTGCACATAATAGCAGCTTAGGCATAACACAGATCCAGAAAAAAGCCAAATAAGCTTTTCTCCAAATAGAATTTCTAGGCAACTGAGTTAAAACACCCAGTCAAAGCATTAGCACTGGTAATTTAAACTCATGGAAAGTGATTTTAAGTGTGTAGAAAGAAAATAATGTATTTTTGCATTCAAATGTAATTTTATTAAATGCTAGTTACCAAAGACTTTGCTGAGGTAGTAGAAACAACAGAGACAAATCATAAGTAACATTTAACAACAGATGTGATAGCATACAATACTAATTTTAACAGACAACTATTCTAATTTCTATTTCAAATCTTGAAACATTTACAAAGGCTACCATATAAAGCAAAGGTAAACTAAATCCTGTGAAAAATGGAAGTAAGAATCATCAGCAAAAGTAAAACATCCTTCCTCATCAGAAAGATTATTATGCCTGATATACCAACAACTGGAGCAAGTCAGCCTGCCTGTTGTACAACTATAAAATTGGAGTTAAGGGAAAAAAAGCAAGATATGGAACAACTTTTTTCAGACATTGGAAAAGCAACACAAGACTTTGATTCCTGAAAGAAGAATATTGTTGTTCAGTCACCAAGTTGTGTCTGACTCTTCGCAACTCCATGCACTGCACCACGTGAGGCCTCCCTGTCTCTCACCATCTCCCCGAGTTTGCCCAAGTTCATGTCCATTGAATCAGTGATGCCATCCAACCATCTGATCTTCTGTTATCCTCTTTTCCTTCTGCCTTCAATCTTTCCCAGCATCAGGGTCTTTTCCAATGAGTCAGCTGTTTGCATCAGGTAGCCAAAGGACTGGAGTTTCAGCTTCAGCATCAGTCTTTCCTAAGAGTACTCAGGGTTCATTTCCTTTAAGATTGACTGGTTGCATTTCCTTGCTTTACAAGGGACTCTCAAGAGTCTTCTCCAGAACACAGTTCAAAAGCATCAATTGTCTGGCTTTTTTAAAGTCTAGCTCTCACATCTGTACATGACTACTGGAAACATCATAGCCGTGATTTACTTACTCAGGAAATGTTCCATGATCATCTAGTTATCTGCCTAGGGAGAACTTCCTCACTGCAGTGTAGGAAGATGGAACTCAAATGGAGTCCTACTAAGCTGAGAAGATTAAAAAAAAGTCTCCTTTTAAAAGGTGAAGCCTAATTCTTCCCCCTTTGAACTTGGTCTCGACTCAGTGACTTGGTTCTAACACAAATAGAACATGGCAGAAATGATATATGACTTCCAAAGTCTGGTCGTAAAAAGCATTGCAGGTGGACTTCCCTGGTGGCTCACTGGGTAAGACTTCACCTTCCAAAGCAGGAGGTATGGGTTTGATCTCTGCTTGGGGAGCTAAGAGCCCACATGTGCATGCATGCTAAATCAGTTCAGCTGTGTCTGACTCTGTGACCCTGTGGACTGTAGCCCACATGACTTGTGGCCGAAAAACCAAAACATAATACAGAAGCAATATTGTAATAAATTCAATAAAGACTTAAAAAACAAAAGCACTACAGTTTCCACCTTGCTCTCTTGGATGGCCAACCTTGAGGGAAGCTAGCTGTCACATAAGTAGAGAGGGTTCTCCAGCCTCAGTCAAGCCTTCAGGTGACTAAAGCACTAAATGATGTCTTAACCTCATGAGATCCCCTGAAACAGAACCACCTAGCTGAGTCACTCAAAATTCCTTACCCACAGGAACTGGAAAATAATAAATGTTTATTGTTGTTTTAAGCCTGTTTTAAAGCCTTTAAGCCTTTAAAGTTTGGGTAAATTGTTATGTAGCAACAGATAACTAACACAGCCACATATCCATATCAGACTATCCTATTTAACCTTCATATTTGGTCTCACCATTCTGACTACTCCCATCACCTGGTATATTTTGGAACCATAGAGGCCCATCTTTCCTTTCTCGTATGCATGTCACTTACTCCTTTAACCTTTCCTCTTATCCAAGATGTATGTTCTCTGACTTAACTTCTCTCTCATGGTCTGTCACTATTCTTTACTTTCAATTTTCATGGCATCACGTATAGTTGAGTGTGGTTTTTTCCCAGTCTTATGCATTTGCAATATTCCCCCACGCTACTGACAAATTCTGCAAGCATGTAAGCACATGAAGGGAAGGAAGCATAGCATCGACAGCTCTCACCTCTTTTTTCCTAGCAGAGTATGGACCACAGGGAACTAGGAAAGAAGGTTGTATTTTTATCTGCAACAAACTACAATGGTTTCAAAATGTGTCAACTTTCCTAATCAGATAATTATGCAAAA
This sequence comes from Madoqua kirkii, assembly GCA_006408675.1. Taxonomy (NCBI): domain Eukaryota; kingdom Metazoa; phylum Chordata; class Mammalia; order Artiodactyla; family Bovidae; genus Madoqua; species Madoqua kirkii. Next base: position 23,840 of record SJYC01040681.1, read on the forward strand.
TAATAAACTAGAGAATAGAGTTTCCCATGCAACCTAACAGATATCAGCAATCACTCTGATTTTCATTTATAACACAAGAACTTTTTATTTATTTATTTATAATATAAGATAATAAAATTCCTGAAAATAAAAAGTTCTTTCAAAACAGAAAGCCTAGAAAATGACTGACCCAAGTTACTCTAACTCAGATTTCTCCAAAATCATGGTATGGGGATTTCCCTGGTAGTCCATTCACCTTCCAAAGTAGAGTGTACAGGTTAGATCCCTGGTCAGGGAACTAAGATCACCCATGAATTAGGGCCAAAAAATCAAAACATAAAACAGAAGTAGAGTTGCAAGAAATTCAATTAAAGACTTTAAAAAAAAAAGTGACCACATAAAAAAAAAGAAACAAATCTTTTTTTAAAAATGCCTGGTGTGTGTATAAAGGTGATCCTAGGTAGTGCACAAATACTTTTAATACTTGTTTTATTTCAATATAACTTAGAAAAAATAGTATATAAAGCCTTTATTTAAAAAGTACTAAGTTTGAAAAGTGAGTTACTAAAAGAAAAATAGTGAATAATACAGATGGCAAATCCATATAGTCAGAAACACAAGGGTAGTACATGAGTGACTCAGCTGAGCAAAGGGTGTCCTGGCTTATTGAAGTGTAGATCTGTGACCAAGGCCAAAGTTCCTTGAGAGAAAAGAAAGACTAGGAAGGAATCTAGTCACTAGCTGACCTCTCTGAATCATAGAGATGATCTGAACTTATTTTATTGAAAACCACCTTACTAAACAAGTATTTGTGCACTCCTAACATTTTTTTCCAGTGATAGACCCAATAATTTACATATATAATTTATAAAGAGGATTATTTATTGATATTTTTAAACAATGAAAAGTTCCCTCCAATCTCTACATTCTTAGATTAAGATTTACCTGGCAAAGGCTAGCCTCGTCACACTGAGTTAAAGACCAATCAATACTATAAAATGGTAATAATATGATTTTTAAAATAATATCATTATTTTAAAAGAATATGATTTTTTAAATGAGACTTTAAAATTATATATGAAATTATATACAAAAAGGTTTCAAATTGTATAGGAAAAGGTTAAATACAAGTTACTAAAATTTCAGGCAGTTCAAGTTAAAGCTATCATTTTTCTTACAGTGGAGCATGTAATTAGAAAATGTTCTAAACTTAAAAGACACACTTACTGAGAATGAGTCAGCACCAAAGGGTAGGGACTCTCCATAGTACCGATGTTCAGCAAACACCAACATGGCTTTCATTTCCTCAGCTATGTCCCACATGAACCCCTAGAAGGAATTTACAAATTCACAGGGTAAAATTAGGATGTGAAAAAAGTCTTAATTTTTTCACAACTCATATGAAATGGATGTTAACCATACCAAAAAGAATTCTCTGAGAATCTGGACAATTCATATTTGTGCTACAGATAAATGATACAACTGTTTCATTGTTGCACATCCAACTCATACTGTTCAGAAAGAAACAATTCAAAATAAGACCACATTGCACAACTACCAATCATTCCAACTCTCCTTATTCTGACACTTTAGCCTCAGAATCAACATTATGTCTAAAATAGCCTTCAAACTGCACTGTGTCCCAAAGAATCTAGGAAAGAGCAGGATAACTAAGCTATCTGCCTACTCACAAATAAATTTTATTTATAACATAAAAGACAACAGTACAAATAAACATACTGGATTTCCCTGGGTTTAGTATTAACTGAGTGCTTACAATTCATTAAATACCATTCTAAGCACTTTATATGTATCAATTCACTTAATTATCATAACAATCTAAGATATAAGTACTTTGATTATTAATCTTATTTACATGAAGATAAATAGTAGGTAACAACAGCTAGTATTAATTCAGTGCTTCAGTTCAGTTCACTTCACTTCAGTCACTCAGTTGTGTCCGACTCTTTGCGACCCCATGAATAGTAGCACGCCAGGCCTCCCTGTCCGTCAACAACTCCCGGAGTTCACTCAGATTCACGTCCATCAAGTCTGTGATGCCATCCAGCCATCTCATCCTCTGTCGTCCCCTTCTCCTCCTGCCCCCAATCCCTCCCAGCATCAGAGTCTTCCAATGAGTCAACTCTTCGCATGAGGTGGCCAAAGTACTGGAGTTTCAGCTTTAGCATCATTCCTTCCAAAGAGATCCCAGGGTTGATCTCCTTCAGAATGGACTGGTTGGATCTCCTTGCAGTCCAAGGGACTCTCAAGAGCCTTCTCCAACACCACAGTTCAAAAGCATCAATTCTTCGGCGCTCAGCTTTCTTCACAGTCCAACTCTCATATCTATACATGACCACAGGAAAAACCATAGCCTTGACTAGACAGACCTTTGTTGGCAAAGTAATGTCTCTGGTTTTGAATATGATATCTAGGTTGGTCATAACTTTTCTATCAAAAGCATCAATTCTTCGGCGCTCAGCTTTCTTCACAGTCCAACTCTCATATCCATACATGACTACTGGAAAAACCACAGCTTTGACTAGACGGACCTTAGTCGGCAAAGTAATGTCTCTGTTTTGTCAATATGCTGTCTAGGTTGGTCATAATTTTCCTTCCAAGGAGTAAGTGTCTTTAGAATAATATTAAGAGGTCATTATCTCTCCATCCCAGTTCATGGGTCCCTGGATCCTGTGATCCTGGAACGGGCGGTGGGGGAGTCACCGGTGAGCAGAAGTGAAGTTAATGCCAGGTGTGGGCTTCGCTTGTAGCTCAGTCGGTAAAGAATCTGCCCGCAGTGCGTTAGACCCAGGTTCAATCCCTGGGTTGGGAAGATCCCCTGGAGAAGGAAATGGCAACCCACTCCAATATCCTTGCCTGGAAAATCTAATGGAGAGAGGAGCCTGGTGGGCTGCAGTCCAGGGGGTCGCAAAGGGTTGGGCACAACTGAGCAGCTAACACTTATTTAGGGAGTGGCTGGTGGGAAAGAGAGAGGACAGATGGAC
>SJYC01040683.1:0-28241 GCA_006408675.1 Madoqua kirkii
TCAAGAATGTGCCCAGCCGGATGTGTGTGCAAATCTCTTCTGAGCCCTGCATCCTTGTGGGCGGACTTCCTTTGCCCCCACCCCCCCAAGACAAGGGGCAGAGTGCAGGGGGCCCAGGATGAGGGCTGGCTCCCGTCCCTCGGCGCTCCGGGGTCTGCCTCTCCTCCCAGCCTCGAGCAGACAGTGTTGGTCACACCCCGTCTCCCCACCTGGTGTGTCTGGGCTGACTGGTGAGATCTTCCTGGTTGGGCCGACGGTTACTGGAGGGTGGGGGTGTGTGTTCTCGCTTCCTGCTGTTCCCAGGGCTCCTGTCACTCTTTGTGCAGAAGCGGGTGTATTAAGCAAGATTCTTGGTCACAAGTCACAGAAACCCAAACCCAGCTCACCTGAGCGAAGAAGTGGACTCGTTAGCTCCCAGGCCCTAAGCGTCGAGGGTGCTGGCTTCAGGCGTGGCTGGCTCCAGGGGCCGCAGATGAGGCCTCTCAGCCTCTGTCTCTGTGCTCTCTGTCCTTGTGTGCTGGCCCCCATCTCCGACAGGCCATCTGGTCATGGCTCCCTGAGCACCCGAGGCTGAAGAACGCTGCCTCCCACCAGTGCGTCCCAACAGAAGGCCAGACAGGGATCTGCTGGCCAGCACGGGGAGCGTGTCACCCTGAACCCATCATCTTGGCCAGTTCAGTTCAGTTGCTCAGTCGTGTCCGACTCTTTCTGACCTCATGGACTACAGCACGCCGCGCTTCCCTGTCCATCACCAACTTTTGGAGCTTGCTCAAACTCATGTCCGGCGAGTCAGTGATGCCATCCAACCGTCTCATCCTCTGTCATCCCCTTCTCCTCCCGCCTTCAATCTTTCCCAGCATCAGGGTCTTTTCTAATGAGTTAGCTTTTCCCATCAGATGGCCAAAGTATTGGGGTTTCAGCTTCAGCATCAGTCCTTCCAGTGAGTATTCAGGACTGAAATGCTGATTGCCAGGTGAAGTGCTGATTCCCAGGCCAGGGTGCCGACCCTGGACTCCTCCCCCGTTCACCCCCACCCTGCAGAGGAGACTGAGCGTGTAGTTCCGGGTGACACCATGCAGAGGGCCCTGTGGGGAGTGACGGACTCCAGCTGCAAGCAGCCCGGAGCCTCTGCCAGCATTTCACTGACCGCTCAGCCTCCCACGCTGGGAGAGCTCCCGTGGCCATCCATGACACCCGCACCCCCACCCCGACAGGGCCCTGCACTCCCAGACGGGTCAGTTACGGGCTGCGTGATTTCCACGTGGTCAAGGCCAGCACTGCCCCTCACTTCTGCTTTTGACAGCATGCTGAGTGGTGAGGCCCCCCAGCCTGTCGGCAGGGCCCCCCCGGATCTGCAGGGAGTCACACCCCATGCACCAAGCTCGGAGTAGAGGAGGGCCCTGCCTGGGTGGCTCTCCCCGCCTCTCACTGGCGTGGTGGCTCCTCCGAGGTGGACTGGGCTGTCTGTTGGTCATCACACACGCAGCGGGCCACTGGCGCTTTGTGGGGACTGTCTGGGGTGCAGTGCAGGGGGGCAGGAGTGAGCGTTTCCTGGGACACCTGAGGCTTTGCACCCTGGACGTGGACCATCCCGGTTAGGGCTGCAGGCAGCTCTCTTAGGTCGTGTCATGGGTGGAAGGCAGGGCTAGGACGGTGTGGTCACCCTAGCCTGGAGCTAGGGGTGGGGTCCGTGCTCCCCCTCATTCTGCCCCTGTGTTGCTAAAATCTCAACCCGAAGAAGCCCAGAGCCCCTGAGTTAAACCAGGGAAGACGGATGTTGTCGGGCATCTTAGAGCCTCTTGGCCTTGTGTTCCAGATGAGAAAACTGAGGCGCTGGCAAGTCCAGTGGTGTGAACAGAGCCCAGCGCTGCGGGCGGTGGAGCAGGGCTAGACCAGGCCTGCAGGATCCCAGGCCTGGGCCCTTTCCATGGTGATCCAGAGGGCCTGGGGGTGGGTGGGGGCCAGGAAAGGCTCTTGGATGCCCGAGCTCACCCCGGCTGAGTCTCCAGGGCTTGGGGCCATTGCAACAACCTTCCTGGGCTTTTCTTTCACGTCTCTCCCCTGAGCTACCGAGTTCCCCATGGGGAGTGAAATGTGGGCAGTGCTGAGATTCCTTCTGCCAGGAAGTCGGCTACAAATCTTTATTTTGGTGTCTTTGCCTCCAGTCTCCAGCCCGGGGTGTCTGACAGGAGTCGTAGGAGAAGGTGAATCACAGATGGGTCTTGTCTTCGAGAAGGAAGCCAGCCTGTGCTCATGACTTCTTCTGCCAAAAGGACAGCTGTTGGGTGGGAAGGCTCCGGGGTGGGGGGTAGGGGGGGGCAGCATCATTCAGCAGACGCCACGTGGGCACCTACTGTGTGCTGGCTGGCTGCCCAGGAGGAGTCCAGGGTGGACTCAGAGTTCTCAGCATCTCCAGGGTGCTCGGAGGTCACCGAGTCCCAGCTGGGGATCTTTCCAGGGACGGGAGGCTCACCCCCTTCCTGAGACAGCACATTCCAGGGTGTCTGGTCTCACTGAGAGCAGCTGAGGTCAGCACCGAGTCGAGGGCGCCTGAGAAGGTGATGCTAAGGAAAACAGGGCGTGTCGTCCGGATGGACCTGAAGAGGGGCCTATCTTGGCTGGCTGGGTTTCCAGGTGAATCTGTCCAACTCAGGAACCTCACGGAAAGCAGAGTGGGGACTTCCCAGGAGACCCAGTGGCTAAGACTCTGTGCTCCTAATGCAGAGGGCCCCGGGTTCCATCCTTGGTCAGGGAGCTAAATCCCATGTGTGAAACTAAGACCTAGCACCGCCAAATAAATAAATAATTTTTTTTTAAAAGAGGAAAGTTGGGTGATGCTCAGCACTGCTGAATGACCCCAGTCTCACCTCCACGTGATGGCATACGTTAGCTGAAGGTGAGACCAGGTGGCCTTGTCTCTGTGAATGGTGAGCGCTGGCCCCGAGTGGAAGCCCAGCCATGGACTGGTCCGCCTGGGGCCGGCAGTGCTGGGCAGAGGGGTGGGGGCTGCGGCCGCTCTCCCAGGGCCGTGCCTGCGTGCTCCGGTTCCTTCCTGGCTGCTGTGACACACGACCCAAGCTCGGTGGCTGAGAACAGCACGGTGAATTTTCGCACGGTTCTGGACGTCAGAAGTCCAGAGTCGTTCTCTCCGGGCTGGAGTCCAGGCGTGGGCAGAGCTGGTCCCTCCGGGGCCTCCCCCCACCCTCCCCCTGCCGGGAGAATTGCTCCCCGCCTCCTGCAGCTTCTGGAGGCGCCCGCTTTCCTTGGCTGGCGGCCCTTCCTTGCATGGCCGCGATCGCTGGGCTGCCTTCACTTCTCGGCCTCCTCGCTGACTCCGCCCCACAGTCCTCAGCTCCGGGCCCTGGACCCCGGGAGCTCTGCCTCCATGCCCACGTTCCCTTGCCCTGTGTCAAATCTCTCTCTGCCTCCCGCTTTCAAGGGCCCGTGTGCGTATGCTGGGCCCACCTGGACGATTCAGGACCACGTCCTCGTCTCAAGACCCCTCATCACAGCTGCAGGATGCCTCACAAGGTCACGCAGGCAGCGGCTCTGGGCATGGCGATGTGGCATCTTTGGGGACTGGCGTCGCCTGCCCGCCCTCTCTTCTCTCACCGGCCTCGCCCCGGCTTTACACTGCGGCTGCCGCGGACTGTCCTCCCGCCGCTCCTGCGCTTCGGTCTTGGTCTCTGTGCCTCCGATCTCCTCTGTCTGGTCTGGAACCTTCCAGATTGGGCTCCTGACTGCTGGCCTCGTCTGCTTTGCCCCACCATCGCCCATACTGGAGACCATAATGTTCTGCCCTTGGTCGTCTCCCTAGGACACTGGTGTCCCCGCCTAGGGCCCGAGGACCCTGTGGCCTTACAGGTGCCAGGCCCTTGGGCATAGCTGGTCTCAGTGAATGTGGACGGACCAGGTGAGTGGAAGTGTCTGTAGTGAGTTGCAGGTAAATGAAAGCTGTTTCTAAAGTGCATTTAACCGACGTGTGTGGCACTTGGCCTCTGTGTCCATTCTTCTGTCTGTTGGACCTGCTTGGGGGTCCACGGAACAGACAGTCCCTGTCCTGAGCCTGAGTCTTTTACTGAAGACGAGCGTTTTTAGGTCTCTTGGAGGTAAAACTTGGCCAACTTGTTTTGGCCGTGGTGTCTGACTTGCAGGATCTTAGTTCCCCAACCAGGGAACCGGTGCCCTCGGCAGTGAAAGCTTGGAATCCTAACCCCTGGGCAGCCAGGGAAGTGCTGTGGGCAACTCTGAATGATAACAAATCGCAGATATTGAACGTTTGTGAATGGAAGGCAGATCCCCTGGGGTGGGTGGAAGGGAGCGGCCCCCATACCCACGACAGAAATGCCCAAGGCCTGTGACTTCTCTCAGGTTACTTATTTAGATTTGTGTGTGAGTGTGTGCTTGACAGGGCTTCCCAGGTGTCACCTGTGATACAGAACCCACTTGCCAATGCAGGAGACGTAAGAGATGCAGGCTTGATCCCTGGGTCGGGAAGATCTCGGGAGGAGGGCATGGCACTCCAGTGTTCTTGCCTGGAGAATCCCATGGACGGGAGCCTGGTGGGCTGCAGTCCACAGGGTCTCAGAGAGTCGGACACGACTGGGCGCTGAACATGCACACACTTGTGTGTGACAAGAGCGCAGACACGGATGAAACGGAGAGACAGCCGCTGGTTTGAATGAGCAGGAGAGGAAGCCTTGAGGGGGTGACTGGTGAGCAACTTCCCCTGGGAGGCTGGGGTCTCGGATAGAGGCTTGGGTTTTAGATGGTGATGGCTGGGGGTCTGGGGGAAGGCTGAGAGCCCTGGAGAGGGGAGCTAAGCCAGGTCGGGGTCACATCACCCGTGGGGAATAAGGTCCCAGGCCTGCGCCTCCTGCTGATTATCTGTGACCTTGGGTGGACCATCACTCGCATGGTGTGGGACTCTCCCCACATTCCAGCGGATGGCCAGGGTGGGCTGAGGCGCTGGACCGGCCAGGAGTCAGGGGCCAGCCCCCTGCAGAAGCAGTTCACCTCTGGAGGTTTGTGAGCCGCCAGACTTGGCTGAAGTAGGATTGGGTTAAACAGCGGGAGAAACCCAAACAAGGAGATTCTGTGTTCCTAATTGCACTTGGCCGGCTCACCTCCCATTCGGCCGGGTGTCACCTCCTATTTGCGCTGCATAAATGGATTCTAATAGCTTTCTTCTCCTCTATCACTCAAAGAATGGCCTTGGTAGCCAAAAAGGAAATTAGTTTCAGGTGAAAGCCTATTTTTGCCATGGTGAAGACCAAATTGTTAATTACCTAGAAATCACATGAAAATTTTTAGTCCTCCCAAAGTTTTTTTCTTGGGTTCAACTTTTTGTAGATATTCATTACAGATATTGGCTTCAGCACACTGAAATAATTCCTCTCTCAAGAGATTAAAGACAGGCAAAACGCTATGCCTTGTTAAACACAGTGCATATTCTTTTTCTCTATTTCTGCTCAGCATATGGGGTGGAAATAGGAGACTGGGGAATTTAAAAATGACTTGATACCTTTTCTGTATTTAACTCGTGGTGGATTCCATACTCCGTGTATGTTTTCGCTGAAGCTGGTGGGAACTGATGGCAAAGGTCTAGACGGCCACCCTTTAGTGTTCTGCCGACAGACCCTCGTGGGATTGTCGTGGCTCATTTCTAATACTTACCCATCCAGCCGTGTTCATGTGCAGAGGACCGCCGTGGGCTCTTGACGTAAAATCCAGACTCCTTGCCTGGCCTCCACTCGCCCTGCCCTCTGCCCTCTGCCGTGCTGTATTCTTCCAGCTTCTGGACGTGTCAGGCCCTCCCTACCTTACTGCCTGAGTCCCGTGATTCCCTCTGCCTGGGATGTATGTTGGCTCCATCTCATTTTAAGGATCTTTGCAGCGAAGACTTCCCATCAGTCTCCTTAAACTCGTATTGCTAATCTCCACCTGTTTCTTTAATTACACCAGGCAACCCGTGTTTGGTTTATCTTTTTGTCTGCCTGTTTCTCCATCTCCATCAGAAATCGTCATTTCCTGACTACAGAGATGGTTTTAGATTTTGGGGCCACGCTGAGGTTGAGATGATGCATGGGACAGCTGGGTGCTGAAGCCCTGCAGGTCTGGGAGTCCCTAACTTGCCTTTATGGTATCTGCAGCCCCGGCAGCTCCCCCAGGGAGCCTGGTTTAGTGGGTCTGGGCAGAGGCCTGGCACCTGGACGATTCTAATCTGCAGCTGTCCTGAGCTGGGAGTTTGAAGGAAACGCAGGAGGCTTTGCAGGGCAGATGGGACCCCAACTCAGCCCCTCGGGGGCGACCATGAAGCCTCAGAGTCATGCCTCCCTGTCCGCGTGAAAGTCGCGGAGTGTTTGGCTCACGCAGTGGAAGAAGCCGATTTGTGGAACGGGTTTGAGTACCAGTTCCATGAAAAGCATTTGCAGCATTTAAACAGTAGCCAGTGCTACTGGGCCCAGGCGGCCAGTGTCCCCGGGGCTGGGCTGAGGCTGCAGATTGCGGGCCTGGCTTTGTCGTCAAGCCCTGGCTTGGCTGCAGGCCTGATGTGGGGAGGCTGCCCTGGAGTGAGGAGGCCAGCTCCCCAGTGTTTTCCCAGCTCCTGAAGCAGAGACCGAGGCTCGGGGATGACAGGGCCCAGGGCCACGCTCCTGCTCTGTGGTATGTATTGGTGTTGGCATGACCTCCCACTGCTGGAGGGTGCAGTGTTGGAACAAGTTTCACTCTGCACCCTAAGTTAAAGCTTGGTGCATAGTAGGACCTCAAGGAAAAATTGGAGTGTAGAGATACATGGATGCGGGAGAGGCAGAAGGAGAAGGAAGGGCTGGTTTTCCTAATTCCTGGGCTTCCCTGGTGGCTCGGACGGTAAAGCATCTGCTTGCAGTGCGGGAGACCTGGGTTCGATCCCTGGGTTGGGATGATCCCCTGGAGAAGGAAATGGCACCCCACTCCAGTACTCTTGCCTGGAAAATTCCATGGATGGAGGAGCCTTGTAGGCTACAGTCCATGGGACAGCAGAGTCGAACACGACTGAGGAACTTCACTGGTTCAAACCTGTGAGGGGCTGTGGGTGGGTCCCAGGCAGGCCAAGATGTTGGTGCCCCTTTCAAACAGATTTTCTAAAAATATCCACTCAGTGGTCACTTCGGTGAGGGTGGGATTGATTCAAGAAAGGACCGGGGCTGCTGCCTGACTCGAAGGGGTGGTGCCTTATGCCAGCAGTCCCCAACTTTTTGGCACCAGGGACTGATTTCATGGTAGACAGTTTTTCCACGGACCAGGGGTCAAGGAATGGTTTCAGGATGCGGTCTTCCTGGGCTGGCACTCAGAGGTAGCTGTTTTCAGTCCTTCTCCAGGTGCTTGCTGGGTCCTGTGCAGTGGGAAGGAACTCAGGGGGTGAGCTTATGTGCAACTTTCAAGAAATGATTTCAGCAGTCTTCACATTTAGTTTGTTTCCATGTTGCTATAGGAAGTAAATGATTAATTAAGCGGCACCCACACAGCTTCTTAAAAAGGGAATGATTTTCCCAAACAAAGCAATGCTCCACTGATTTGTCAGAGAGAGGAAAGAAGGCTTTAGTAAGCAGGATGCTGTTTAATAAATCATAATTACTTACGTGGGCAAATGCACCAGCTCTCGGAGGCGCCCGGTTAGACATCTGATCACACTGACTTTCTCCTTCATGCTGGCTAACCGCCCACCCTTAGGGTTGACCAGATGTCCCCGGGTTCTGATGGGCAAATAGTATCACCTTCTTTCTTTTCTGTTTTCCCTTGGGTTGCTGAAGTGATGTCCTTGAAGACTTCTTTCCAAACTGGTGTGCATCAGACTCTCCTGGGCGGCACTTGTGGTAAAGGCATATCACTTAGATGTCCCGAGTGGGAGTGGGCCGGGAGGGCCCAGCACCTGCATTTCCGTGAGCTCTCTCCCGGGCTGTCTGCTGTCCTCCTCTGTGGCGAACCCTTTCGCAGGAGTGTGACCTGCGGAAGCAGAGAATTGGTTGTGACTTCCGGTGTGGCCGGGGTTTACCTTCAAGCGTCCTTCCAATCTGAGATGTGCGAGTGGGCGAATTGAATCAAGGATGAGTGAGAATCACTGATTCCCTGAGGGGTGTGAACCATCAAGGTGGACTTGTGTCAGGGGGATCTGTGGTTTGGCAAAACTCTCCTGCACCTGCTGTGCGCCAAGCCCATATGGGCAGGTGTGAGGCAGAGAAATCACAGTAGACCCGGCCCTCCAGCCACCCTGAGTCCAGCGAGCAGATGGACAGGTAAACACTGACCAAGACTGCTGGGGTGGGATCAGGGCAGACTTTCTGGAAGAGGAGGCACTTAACTGAAATGCAGGGGTTTAAGTTACTTTAAGCCATTTACACTGAGTATCCTGGGAGTGTCCAGCCCTGTGCTAGGTGATTAGAGGCTCACTCATGACCAAGTCAGACAAATCCTTGCCTCCGTGGAGCTTGTATTTTAGCAGGAGGAAGGACATAGAACCAAAAACTAGTGAAATACATTCCAAGGGTGGTAAATGCCAGGGGGAAAATCAAACTGATAATGATCTGCAGTGGGCAGGGCGGTCATGGATGGCTTAGGAGCCTGCATGCAGGGCGTCTGAGCTGGGAATGGGCTTGGCAGGCTAGAGGGACAGACAGAAGGGCAGTGCCTCATGACTCAGCAGTCTCATCACTTAAATATATGTACATATATGCGTTCAGGTGCTTTTTTGATTTCTTCTGAACTGCGGTTGGAGAAGACTCTTGAGAGGCCCTTGGACTGCAAGGCGATCCAACCAGGCCATCCTAAAGTAAATCAGTCCTGAATATTCACTGAAAGGACTGATGCTGAAGCTGAAACTCCAATACTCTGGCCACCTAATGTGAAGAACTGACTCGTTGAAAAAGACCCTGATGCTGGGAAAGATTGAAGGTGGGAGGAGAAGGGGACGACAGAGGATGAGATGGTTGGATGGCATCACTGACTCAATGGACATGAATCTGAACAAGCTCTGGGAGTTGGTGATGGACAGGGAAGCCTGGCGTGATGCAGTCCATGACTTGCAAAGAGTCAGACACAACTGAACTGAACTGAATAATCAAGAGAAGTAAAAACCTGTGTCTACAAAGAAGCATGTATGAATATCCATTGCATCGTTATTCACAATAGCCCAAAGTGGAAACAACCTGGATGTCCACCAACGGATGATGAGTAAGCAATGCACTGTACCCATGCCAGGTTTTCCCCAGCAGCTCAGCGGCAAAGAATCTGCCTGCAATGCAGAAGGTGCAGGTTCAATCCCTGGGTCGGGAGGATCCCCTGGAGAAGGAAATGGCAGCCCAATGCAGTATTCCTGTCTGGGAAATCCCACAGACAGAGGAACCTTGTGTAGCTGTAGTCCACGAGGTTGCAAAGAGTAGGATGTGACTTGGCAACTGAGCATGGGCAAGCCCATACAGTGGAATATTATTTGGCCGTTAAAAGGGAAAAGATGTGCTGATACACCTGCGGAATGGATGCACCTTGGGAGCGTGATGCTGAGGGAAGAAAGCCAGACAGGGAAGAGCACGTGCCGTGTGGGCCTGTTCGTGTGGAATGTCTAGAACAGGCAGATCCGCAGAGACGGGAAGAAGGAACGTGGTTGCCAGGCGCCAGGCAGAGGGGATGGAGGGATGGGGACTCGGGAGTGAAAGGTACGGGGTTTCCCCTCCAGATGATGAAAATATCCTAAACGAATATGGCGATGTTTGTGCAAGCCTGTGAATGCACCAAGATTCATTGACGTGTACCCTTGGAATGGACATATCGTACGGTGTGTGAATTTCATCTCAGCAAAGTTGCTGTAAAAAGCGGGTGGTGCTGCTGGACAGAGGGATGGGGGCCAGGGGTTGTGCTTAGGCAGGGGGACAGGCAGGGGTGGGGAAGGGCACAGTGGGCAGTGGCTGTAGGGAGCTGGAGGGTCCAGAAAGGCTGGTGAGGCTCTGGATGGCAGAGCTGGGTGTGGAAGTGCACAGGTGGGCGGGGCCAGGCACAGCAGATCTGGCATCCCTGAGGGCACTCACAGACCGGCAGGCCTGGACGGATTTCTTGCAGGAGGATCAGACGGCAGCTGGGAAACTGTTCCTCTCCTTGCACTGCTCTGCCTCCGTTAATCCACTAGTTACCCTGCAGCGAGACTTTCTTGGGGGCTCAGTGGTAAAGAATCCGCCTGCCAAGCAGGAGACTGGGGTTCCATCCCTGGGTCAGGAAGTGCCTCTGAAGGAGGAAGTGGCAACCCACTCCAGTATTTTTGCCTGGGAAATCCCATGGACAGAGGAGCCTGGCGGGCTACGGTTCATGGCGTCTTAAAGAGTCGGACACGACTGAGCAGCTAAACAGTGAAAACACCTCGCAGGGACTTCTGTCTCCTCTTGGGGCGGATGATGCCAGGGCAGTGGGGGCTCTCCTCTGCTTGGTTCTGCTCCCTAAGTGGGCAGGGGGCCTGAAATCACAGCCCTCCGGAGCCCTGAACTGGCCAAGGTGTGTAGCTCATTAAACACCAACTATCAACCATTGGCAGAATCCAGACTCGTGTTACAGTTGAGTTAAGGATGTAACCCAGTTGACTTAAGGATGTCACCCAGGCTCATTTTAGATCATGTGAGAGGAAATGTCTAAGGAAGAAGAAGCCTGAAATTACCAGTGATCCTTCCGAGATAACAGTGTCCAACTTCTTGATCATTCCCTTTCTGATCTGTAGTAAGGTGCGTTATCCACTGCGTCACTAGCCCCGCTAATGACCATTTCCTTTCTGAGCCAAGATTAGAACTCTGCGACATGGTTTGGAATTCTCTGCACGCTACTATTCTCTTGTCAGCGTTTTTGTCCATCAGTGCAAATCGTTTGAAAATGACCATGATGAATTCTTGTGTTGCTGTCCTGGAGCTTTATTAAAGTTTTTTCTTCCAGTTTTGTTGAGATGTAATGATGGACAGCATTGTATAAGTTTGAGGTGTACAGCCTGATGGTCTATCTGACATCTTTCTTGAAATGATGACCGCAGGAGGTTTAGCGAACACCCATCATGTTGTATATAGATACAGCATTAAAGGAATAGGAAAAAAGCTCTTTTTTTTTTTTTTTTTCTTGTGATGAGACCTCTTAGGACTTCCCAGGTGGCTCAGTGGTAAAAGAATCTGCCTGCCAGCATAGGAGACACAGGAGACATGGTTTCGATCGTTGGGTCGGGAAGTTCCCCTGGAGAAAGGAATGGCCATCCACTCCAGTATTCTTGCCTGGAGAATTCCATGGACAGAGGAGCCTGGCGGAAAAAAAAAAGGCTCTTCTTTTTTCTGGTGGTGAGAACTCTTAGGATTTAGTCCCTTGACAACTTTCGTACGTAACACACAGCAGTGCCAACTGTATTTATCACGTTGTACTTTACATCCGTGGTACTTATTTGTATACACCTAGCAGTTTGTACCCCTTTTGAGTGTCTTTATCCAGCTGCCCCTCTCCACACTGTTCTGCCTCTGGTAACCACAAATCTGCTCTCTTTTTCTACGGTTTGCTTTTGAAATATCAATATAATTGACCTACAACACAGCGTTAGTTCCTGTTACGCAGCGCAGGGGTTCGATATTTCCATACAAGTCAGAGTCGTCCCTGTGTAAAACTAGATGTGACCTGACACCGTACAGAGACGTCATGCAACTGCTGCCTGCGTCCCCCCGCTGCGCCTCCAGGCCCGCGGCTGGCTTATTTTGTGACCGGGAGTGTGCACATCTGCAGACCCGTCATCTCTTCATTGTTTTCCCATCGTCGTACTCTTGGAAGGAAGCTCGTATTTCATTATGAACAATTGTACTGACATCATTCACCGAATCGACACCCTGGCATGCAAGCCTTTATCCACGCATCTGAGTTTCCTAGGACAGATTTGCTGAAAGGTCATCAGTCAAAGCCCGCGAACCTGGAACACCCCAGCTGCCTAGCTGTGCTCATGTCTTCTGGAAGGATCTGCTGGCGTGTCCCAGAGTCACAGCGTGGCTCCAAGTCCAGCGGTCCCACAGGGCCTCTGGCCCTTCCTGCAAAGTGTGAGGCTGGTGAAGGGCTTCTTGGAGGAGGCATGGTCAGGCAAGGTCCACTCTGGGAGGCCCTGCAGGGAGGACTGACTTGTGCAAAGTCTCATGGCTGGAACAAGCACCTTTATCTGGGGTGGGGTTGGGAGGGTGGTGGACTGGGGGGTAAGGGAGCTGAGGGTCCAGAGCTGAGTGGTCCCCCAGGGATGGCAGAGCAGGGAGCTGACCGCTCTCATCTCCGTACACAGCCCCCCGACATGACTTTCACCTCTTGTGAGCGTAGGTGCTAAGCTTTGGGCTCCCGCCGAGGCTGGGTCCACACAGTCAGTTTTGCACGTGGGAGAAGCCTGTTGGGTTGGCCTGCGTTTATTAGAGGCTGTTCTTGTGGGAAGTGAAGCAAGCCCTGAAGTGTTTCTCCTGTGATCTCATAGCGACTGTGGTTACCCTGCTCCCTCGGCCCCCTCCGCCCACGTCTTTACTGCAGTTTTATTGAAAGATTAAAAAAAAGATCCCGGGATCTTTACTTAATTACGGCTTTTATGACTTGCAGAGCTGAGCCTTCAGACTCTTTCCTTTGGCTCTGCAGTGTTCTGAGTGCGGGGCGGCGGGCGGGGCCGCCTGGTTCTATTCGGGAGTGACCTGCATTCCAGGGTCTTTCGTTGGTTGGACCTGGTCCATCGAGTGTGCTCATCCCCAGAGGACATGAGCTTTCCGAGAGGGCTCCAGGGGGCCCCCGGACGAGCACCACCGAGGGACTCACCCTGAGCGCTCAGGGTCAGGGCCCTCAGTAACTGCTCCAGTGGGCATCGGTCACTCCAGAGTCCTGGGAAGATGGAGGTCCCGGGCGTGGGTCCCTGGCTTCAACAGATAACTATTGATCTGATGGTTGGTAAGGGACCAGAGGCCCCGTGTGACACCCAGACTTGTGTCAGAAGTCCTACCCGCACCCTCCCAGATGGACTGATGTTGGGCGAGGAATAGATGCCCCTGAGGAGCCAACCTATGTTGGCTGCCGGGGGAGGAGCATGG
Source organism: Madoqua kirkii (assembly GCA_006408675.1). NCBI lineage: Eukaryota > Metazoa > Chordata > Mammalia > Artiodactyla > Bovidae > Madoqua > Madoqua kirkii. Next base: position 13,089 of record SJYC01040683.1, read on the forward strand.
CCGTGGGAGGCAGCGGCAGCTGGGGTGGGGGGTAGCCCAGGCTGCTGTGTGTCTGATTCCAGCTGGGCCCTCGCACAGAACAGGCTCTGTACCTGGGAGGCTCTGGCTTGAAACACTTGCTGGAGGGAAGGTGGGGATCCACCGAGAAGGGGCCTTTTGCAAAGGGCAGGGGGAGCCAGCCCCTGGCTCGCGCTCGGCTCAGACTGAGCCGCTGTTGCTGGGCTGGCATGAGGGGCCCAAGGAAGGAGGCAGACCAGGGTTGCGGGGACCCCCGTCACCCCACTCGCAGGTGGGAGAGTCATGGCACAGAGGTGTTAGGAGGCTTGCACCAGGGCACGCGGCTTAGTGGCCAGCCCTGGAATTTGAACGTGGCCGCCTCACTCCAGATTCCACACTCTGAAGCAGCTGCGAGGTCGGTACTTACTATCTCTGGGCCTCAGTTTTCTCATCTGTCCAGTGGGGTTACTGATGCTGCGGGGGCGCAAAATAGGCGCTCAATGGCTCTTTGATCTCCTTAACTGCTGTTCAGTCATGTCCGACTGTTTGCAACCCCATGCACTGCGGCATGCCAGGCTTCCCTGTCCTTCACTCTCTCCCAGACTTTGCTCAAACGCATGTCCATTGGGTCAGTGACGCTACGTAACCATCCTCTGTCTCCCCGCTTCTTTCCCTGCTTTCAGTCTTTCCCAGAGTCAGAGCTTTTTCCAATAAATCTGCTCTTCGCATCAGGTGGTCAACGTATTGGAGCTTCAGCTTCAGCATCAGTCCTTCTAGGGACTAGTCAAGGTTGATTTCCTTTAGGACTGACTGGTTTGGTCTCCTTGCTATCTAAGGGACTCTCAATCAGTCAGTGGATAGAGCTGTGCAAAGAGTGTGGTGGCCACAACGCCGGGCACCCCCGGGCTGGTTGGGGAAGTCTGCAGTGGGCCCCCGAGGCACTGTGGGAAGGAAGCCGAATCAGACCATCTTCTGGGAGGATGAAAACTCCTCAGAAGCTCAGTGCTGGCCAGGTGGTCCAGGAGCCTCGCAGACTACAGCCCCAGGGGCGGCCCCCAGTGCGTGGCTGAGCAGGCTGGGGAAGGCAGTCTGAAAGCATTTAATTTTCTGTTCTAAATCTGCCTTCTCTAGCCGAATCCTCACGTGTGGGGAAAATGCACCGTTAAGGCACCAAACAGCAACTGTGGAATTACTTTTTAGTAATTGTGATGGGGGCTGGGTGAGCGGGGGCAGAGCTGTGACTCGACTCACGGAAGCCGTATCTGCAGGCGCCAGACAGCCGTCTTTTCTGGCCGTAAAAACCCCACCTTTCATTCGATGTTTTTGCTTTGGTCACCTCCTTCTGCCCCCACCTCCTGATCATGGTGATCCTCCTGGCTGGGGGTGGGGCTGGTTGTCCTGTCCGACCTCCCCTCGCCTGCCCTTCCCTCCAGGGCAACCCTGAGAATTATGACCTGTCCCATCCGCTTGCTGGGGCCACACAGGCCAATCCGAGGGTCCTGAGCTTCATACACGTTTTATTCAGGGAAAGATGCTTGTCACCTTTCCTTGAGTGTTCCCTCTACATGATGGCAAACAGACCAGGCTTCTGCCCACCTTACAGGGAGTGATGTACAAATGTTATGTCCACAGAAAGCTCTAAAGAGAGGGAAGGGAGTGATGAAGGCTATGCTCCAATTATTAAAAAAAATATATATATATATATATATACACACACACAGACACATTGGCAGACTCCTATTCAACCTTCAAAACCCTAATATTTGAGGTATTGAGAGGTAGTGTCTTCTCCTCAAAGCCTTTCCTGATTCCCTTGGATGAAGTTACACTGGTTGCTCACACTGGTGCTTTGCTGCACACATGGTTTTTTATCATTATGGGGTCCTGTCGGTGCTGGGCTAAATCGCTTCAGTCGTTTCCCACTCTTTGTGACCTCATGGGCTGTAGCCCGCCAGGCTCCTCTGTCCCTGGGATTCTCCAGGCAAGAACACTGAATGGGCTGCCGTTTCCTCCTCCAGGGGATCCGCCTGACCCAGGGACTGAATCCGTGTCTCTTGCGTGTCCTCACCGGCAGGCAGGTTCTTTTCCACTAGCGCCTCCTGGGAAGCCCCTCTGGGTCCTGCTCAACCGTCGTCACAGTTCCTCGGTGTCCGACTCTGGACGGCAGGGACCGCGGCGTCTTTATTTTTGCGCAGCGTCGCTCTGGGCTAAGAATGGGCTTCAACCACTGCTGCACTGGAGGGATACTGACAGCAGCCTTTGGCCAGAGCAGAGCGAGGCACGGCTGCTCGTCCCTGCCTCCCGAGCCCTCCCGCCTCTCTCCTCCCTGCCTGTTGGAGCCAGCACGGTCCAGCCAGCCCAGGAGTCGCTGAGGTGGCAGCGTGTGTGTGTGTCAGGTCCAGTCCTGGGAAGCGGCAGGGACCCTGGCACCTGCTGTGCCCTGAACTCTCGGCTGAAACAGCCTTAGCTTGAGCTCCCACCGTCGGGGTCGGTGCGGACGGCCCCCTCTGGACGGGCTCTCAGCTTCTCCGGGGCTTCGCCCGTGGACCAGTTTGAGCTTCCTTCCGGCTCCATGGCCTCAGAGCAGAGGGGCGCTCACGGGAACGTCCTGGGCTCCAGAGCAGGGCTCCAGCCAAGAAGCGGAGGCCCCGTGGCCTGTTAGGACGCAGCCTTGGAAGCCCCAAAGTGTCACCTCCACCACCACCCTGCCAGAAACCTGTCTGGGTTTGGGGGAGGGGGAGGGGAACACAGGCCATGCCTCTCGACTGGAGTAAGTCAGAGTTTGGAGCTGTATTTTCAGGCCACGAGGGTGAGAAAATGTGGCTGTGGCAGGTCGGAACTCCCCCTGGCAACCCCTGCAGCCCAGGGGCCTCTGATCTCCGGTTCCCGTCGCACCAGGAGGGTCAGGAGCCTCGAGTCACTGCTTAAGGCGTGTGTGCTGAGCAGGACTGCGAGGCTGTCTTTGCTCCAGACCCCGAAGAATGGCCTCCCTCCCCTCCTTTACAGTCGAGGCTGGAGGAGGCACCTAGCTGGCCTGAGGTCACAAAGCCTAAGAGAGCAGAGACTGGACCTGAGCCTGAGTCCATCTGACAACATGCACGCCTCTGGGGGGTTCCAGAGCAGAAGCTGATGGAGCTGCGTTGAACGCACCCCACAGGTTTGGCTGGTGCTGTCCTGTTTGAGGGCAGGCTAAGTCCTGATGTCTAGGATGGACCCAGCAAGGGTGGAGGGTGCAGGGCCGTGCAGCCCTGACAGCCTGCTGGCTACCAGGCAGGATAAGGAAGCTACGGCCCCTCCCCGAGTTCACTGATCCGGTGCCATCTGTCCCTGCTGCCACAGGCCACCTCCTGCTCAGTGTGGCCGTTCAGGTTAAGAACGAGCCGTTCCGCCATGGGAGGGAGTCTCCCCAGCCCAGAGCTCATGGCCAGGCCCTGCTATGTTTTGGGCTGGGGGTGGGAGGATGGCACAGCTGTTCTGTGTCTTTGAGGAGCCCCGGGAAATGCAAGGGTGGGCTTTTCCTGTGTTTGGTTCCTCAATTTGGAGCCTCCTCATTGCCAAGATCGTGAGCATCTTAGCTGAACAGAGAGCTCTCTGCAAGCAAGTTAGTTCTCCGACTCAGAGGCCTTAGCTAGCTGGGCGTGGGCCGGGCAACAGGGCTGGGATGCGTGTGACCTCGCTGTCCACACTCGCCCCCACTGCCCGGCACCTCACACACGCTCGGGGCCACTGGCCGTGGTGTGGCATGGCAGGGTGCTCAGAGCACCAGGGGCAGGATTAAAGCCAAACCTCTTGGCTGTCCTGCCAGGCGCCGCTCCGGGGTCCTCGTGGCTCAGGTCAGTTCCTGAGTTTTGATGAGTGTCCCACGGTCTGAGCAACTCTGGGATGTGAGCTGTTCGGCGGCTGTGACTTTCCCGCCACCTGACCTCTAGAGGAGACGGACTCACCCCACCGAGTGAGCCCACGCCTTGCGGGCTGGACCCGTGTAGCTTCTGTGCCTGTCTGGGCGCCTGGCAATCGGGTCACTGCGGGCTCTGGGGTCTGATCTGTGGCTCTAACTTTGCTCCCACCCCCGGAACTGGTGTCTCTAGGGAAGCTCAGGGGCCTGAGGGTGTGGTGGCCTTTCCTGCTGGGAGGTGGCCAAGGGCGCTTGGTGGCAGCCCAGGTGACGCGCTCAGGTTGGGATCCCAGCCCCGCTCTTGGTGGGCTGCTTGTGGGGCCAGGGTCTCCACCTGCCCTGACATCCCGGGAGGACGGAGGGACAGTTGGGCAGGCGGCGGGGAGGGAAGTGGGGATGCCTGGTGATGCCACGGCCTCCGCCCGGGGGCTGGGGGCCGCTGTGTTTGGGCCTCGTGGTGCCCCTTCCCAGTGACCTTCTCCCCGCAGCGTCCAGCCCTGAGGCCCTGGGCCCCGGGCGCCCGGTCCACCGAGAGCTCCACTTAGCAAGCGAGGTGTGGTGTGCGGCCTCATTATGCCAGTCCCCGGGGTGCCCCGGACAGCAGAGCCATTCTTTTCATCATCTCTGAAGCCCACCCCCCACCACCCCGGGTTCTGGTCCCGAGCTCTTAATTTGCTTCCCTGCTGAGCCTCGTGGTCCGTGACCTTTAGACTCCCACTCGGCTCTGGCATGCCGACATTTCAATCGGGCCCTCGGCAGGCAGCCGTCTTCGCTCGACGTGGGGCTCCTGCCGCGCCAGCCACTGCCGTCTCAGGGGGGCAGGCGCCGTGCCTCGTAGATGCCTCCCTCCTGGGGGGCGGGGGAGCATCACTGCGGACCATCCCGCCCCCCATCCATGGGAGACGCTGGGAGGAGCCCCGGGATGCTCAGTTTAATTCCACTCAATGGACTGTCAGGCACCAGGGGTCCAGGTCAAGGCTGGGCAGGGCCGGGGATCACAGGGCCCCACGGGGGCACGGCCGCAGGGCGCCGGGAGCAGCATTAAAGCCAAATCTCTCTGCTGCCCTGCCAGGCGCTGGTCTGGGGTCCCCGTGGCTCAGGTCAGCTCCTCTGTTGTAACGACGCCCCGTGAGGTCGGCACACCTATGTATCACCACCTGCATATGGTGGAGTAGCCGGGGGGTCAGTTACACAGCTGAGAGTGGCCAGGCTGGGGTCTGCACCCCGGAGTAGCTCCAGGTGAGGCTGCCAGTTCCTGCATGGATTTTCAGATGGGCGTTAAGTCCCCAGGGGCTCTTGGCAAGGCCTCCCCCAACCCTTGCCCGGCCCCAGTTCTGTGACATGAGGCACTTTCCGGGTCAGTCAGAGCCCAGCTTCGTGGCTGCCCTTTCTGTGTTTCAATCCAGTCCCTGGCTCTGCCTGCTGGGGCCTCAAGGGAGGCCCTGCCCCTCTGTCCTCAGTTTCCCCATCTGTAAAATGGGCGCCATCTCTGCACACACGTCAGAGGGTGGTTGTGAGCATTCTGAGAGTGACATGTGATACAGCGTCCTGGCCCTTTCTTAGGCCTGGTTTCCTCGTGTGTAGCTAAGACAGTTGGCCCTGCAGGGCTGGAGGGAAGCTGTGGGCGGGGGGCTGCTTGAGCCTCTGCATGGGCCATGTGCTGTGACAAGCGGCCAGGTGCCGATGGTCCTGGGCTTGGGGACGAGACTGTGGGGATGCTGGGTCGGCCACCCTGCTGAGCCCCTCCCCCCAGCCTTGCAGCCCCAACCCCTCAGGCACCACGGTGCTGGGATGGTGACAGGTGTCCAGCAGGAAAGGAGACCCGATGCGTGTTCTGTCCCCAAAGCGGCAGGTTTGTCCATCACCCGCGAACGTATCCACTCCTTTGCTCTCCTGAACTGATTCGGAGTAGCTGGGGCGGGTGTGCGGGGGGACAGCTTAGCCGTGGCAGGATGTCCCCTCCCCGCTCCGTCCATCAGCGGCTTGTTCTGCTGCCGCCAAAAGGGAGGCGCCCAGCTCCGAGACGTCGACAGCCACCGTCATTCATTGGTCTGTGTTTAGCAAGAGAAGATGACTTTGAGTTATATCCTGGGCCTCCTAGAGCGCTGTGCGCCTGAGGATTTCTGGGAGGCTCATCCCAGTGACCCCCCGTGCTGACCGCTCTGGAGTGTCCCTGGGTGGCATTGTGCAGCCAGGAAGTTAGATAACCACCTACTGGGGGCCGGGGGGGGGTCTCTGGAATAGGAGGAGATGCCAGTTTTACCCCCTCTGTGGGCACTGAGGTCTAGGGGGCTGCCCTCCACCACCGTCTTTGTGATCTTCCCCCCAGGCACCTCCTGGGCCCCTCGAGGGCAGGGTCCTGGGTCTGATCGCTCACAGTGCCAGGCACTCAGGTGGAGAGCTGAGCTTACCACCCCTGCAGCTGCTCAGGCTCCAGCCGCGAGGCAGGCTGCCACCCACCCCCACCCTCCGCCGTGGCCATGGGTTCGGGGATGAGCTCAGGGCTGCTCCGGGCTGGCGGCTGGGGGAGCCTTAGCAGAGGAGACGGGCTGAAGCTCGTGCAGAGCGGGGAGTGGAAGTCCACCCCAGGATGGGACGGGCAGAGCAGGCTGAGAGAGCCGTGGCCACCCGTCCAGGGGCACGCAGAGGGCCCTGGCATGGCCCTGAATTCCGAGCCTTGGTTCTGGACCACGGTGTTTCTGACTGAGACACCTCTGGAGCTGTGAACATGGGGTGGGTGTGTGAGAACCCCTCCCTGATTCGAGGGGAGTGTTTGGGCAGCCAGGCTGGGAGGGTACAGATTCCTGGAGAGGGTGTGGCTCATGAGCCCCTGGCCGGCCCCTGGTGGGGTCCCCTCTGGTGCCCCAGCGACTGTTGAGAGGCCAGGTCCTGGCTGGGTGCTGGGACTGACTGTGTCCCTTGAGGCCCACGGGGGCCATGCTGATGAGCACTCAGGACAGAGACTCTTAGAGTTCATGGCGAAGGTGAGGCACGTCTCTGAATTCCAGAGGCAGCTTCTCGGCGTGGGTGAGCCCTTTGGGTCACGTTGCTAGTGTTGGAGTCTGGTTTGCAGACAGGCGTGAGCACCTAGGAAGCATCAGCTGTAGGTTCCGCCCAGCTCCGGGGGAGTATGCCCACCCCCATGAGTCTTGTTTGCGCTCAGTCGCCTCAGTCGTGTCCAACTCTTTGCGACTCTAAAGACGGTAGCCTGCCAGGCTCCCCTGTCCACGGGATTCTCCAGGCGAGAGTACTGGAGTGGGTTGACATTTCCTTCTGCAGGGAATCTCCTGGACCCAGGGATCGAACCCGAGTCTCTTATGTCTCCTGCAGTGGCGGGCAGGTTCTTCAGCACAAGCCTCATGAGTCTTACTGAGCTCCCCCTGTGTGCAGGCGCTGCCCCAGGTGTGAGCAACAAGGCAGGTGTCGTTCCAACGCTCCCAGCACGGCTGCTGCTGCTCCTGCAGTCGTGTCTGACTTTGTGCGACCCCAGAGACGGCAGCCCACCAGGCTCCTCTGTCCACGGGATTCTCTAGGGGAGCATTGTTCTTCTCCTGTTCCCTGCTCTGGCGCAACTCAGGTCGACCCCATCACTCAGGACTTTCTCTCTGATTGTAACACAGAGGGGGAAGAAAAAAAAGCAAGGTAAGAAACCAGGTAACTTAAAGTCGCTCCCTCCCAGCATCCCTGTGGGGCAGGGGCTCGCTGCACACACAGGAACGAGAAAACACATGCCCATGACACTCACACGCATGGACACACGTTCACCCCTGTGAGAATGGAGAGAAGAAAATGTTGGGGGTGGGGTAAGGGGGAGGGGAGAAAGAGCAGGGGTAGGGGGAGCGTCTGGAAATGCAGGAGACGCTTCAGGGTGGGCAGCCAGAGGCGCCCTTGCTGTGAGAGGTGAGGAGGTGAGCCATGGGGATGTCTGGTGCCGGAGTGCTGGGGCTGGAGGAGGTGCAAAGGCCCTGGGGCAGGAGTGTGCCCCTCTGTGTTATGGGCCAGCGGAGTGCCAGTCGTGGAGCGCAGTGAGTGAGGGGCTGAGGGTGGTGGGAGACGAGGCCAAGAGGTGAGGGGGCTGGAGCCGGTGTTCTCAGCCCCCCGCCCCCACTGTGAGCAGCTCATGAACTGTGGTCTTGACTTCCTGAGGCAGGCTCACATCTCAGGTGTGAGAAGTGGCTGTCCTGATCTAGACGGAGACCCCGAGCCTTGGGGAGTCGGATGGCTCCCCGGGGGGCACCAGGGCCCCCTTAGCTCCGGTTCAGCCATCGGCGACACTGGCCTCAGCGGCTGGCCCCTTGGTGGCAGGCTGCTATTTTTAGTACCTGGAGGAGGTATGCCAGGGCCTCCAGTCAAGCCGCGAATGGAAATAGAAATGTGGTTTCTGACAAGCAGCAGATAACATGGGCAGTTCCCCTCTTCTTCTTTAGGAAATCCAATGTTAACAAAATTGATTGCAATAAAAATAGATGGCCTTTCAAAATGCCCAGCGAAAGCTCCGCATCCAGAGAAACTCCCGCTTAAGGCAATTTTGAGTTAGGAAAGGCCTCTTCCTTCTGATGGCTGTCCTACTGTACCCACCAGCTCCTCTTGAGAATAGATCCCGCTCGACACCCAGGCGTCTGCAGGGACCCTGGCTGCTCCTCCGACGGGACCCCACCCGCGTCCGTCTCTGTTGAGTGGAGCCAGCAGCAGGTGGAAACCCCAGAGACGGCAGCCCACCAGGCTCCTCTGTCCACGGGATTCTCTAGGGGAGCATTGTTCTTCTCCTGTTCCCTGCTCTGGCGCAACTCAGGTCGACCCCATCACTCAGGACTTTCTCTCTGATTGTAACACAGAGGGGGAAGAAAAAAAAGCAAGGTAAGAAACCAGGTAACTTAAAGTCGCTCCCTCCCAGCATCCCTGTGGGGCAGGGGCTCGCTGCACACACAGGAACGAGAAAACACATGCCCATGACACTCACACGCATGGACACACGTTCACCCCTGTGAGAATGGAGAGAAGAAAATGTTGGGGGTGGGGTAAGGGGGAGGGGAGAAAGAGCAGGGGTAGGGGGAGCGTCTGGAAATGCAGGAGACGCTTCAGGGTGGGCAGCCAGAGGCGCCCTTGCTGTGAGAGGTGAGGAGGTGAGCCATGGGGATGTCTGGTGCCGGAGTGCTGGGGCTGGAGGAGGTGCAAAGGCCCTGGGGCAGGAGTGTGCCCCTCTGTGTTATGGGCCAGCGGAGTGCCAGTCGTGGAGCGCAGTGAGTGAGGGGCTGAGGGTGGTGGGAGACGAGGCCAAGAGGTGAGGGGGCTGGAGCCGGTGTTCTCAGCCCCCCGCCCCCACTGTGAGCAGCTCATGAACTGTGGTCTTGACTTCCTGAGGCAGGCTCACATCTCAGGTGTGAGAAGGGGCTGTCCTGATCTAGACGGAGACCCCGAGCCTTGGGGAGTCGGATGGCTCCCCGGGGGGCACCAGGGCCCCCTTAGCTCCGGTTCAGCCATCGGCGACACTGGCCTCAGCGGCTGGCCCCTTGGTGGCAGGCTGCTATTTTTAGTACCTGGAGGAGGTATGCCAGGGCCTCCAGTCAAGCCGCGAATGGAAATAGAAATGTGGTTTCTGACAAGCAGCAGATAACATGGGCAGTTCCCCTCTTCTTCTTTAGGAAATCCAATGTTAACAAAATTGATTGCAATAAAAATAGATGGCCTTTCAAAATGCCCAGCGAAAGCTCCGCATCCAGAGAAACTCCCGCTTAAGGCAATTTTGAGTTAGGAAAGGCCTCTTCCTTCTGATGGCTGTCCTACTGTACCCACCAGCTCCTCTTGAGAATAGATCCCGCTCGACACCCAGGCGTCTGCAGGGACCCTGGCTGCTCCTCCGACGGGACCCCACCCGCGTCCGTCTCTGTTGAGTGGAGCCAGCAGCAGGTGGAGCGAGCCGGGGAGTCCCAGGATGGGGCTCTGACGCTGGCAGGACCAGTTTTCTGTTTCCCTTTATTCGCGTGTTTATTCAGCAATCTTGTTGAGTCCTAGCTGCAGACCAGGTTCTTGGGCTTGATGCCACGGATGCTGTGGTGAGGTGAGCAGACATGACTCTGTGTCCCGGAGTGTCTGGTCGGTGTCTCTAAGCCTCTAATGTCCCATCTGTAGAATGGGAACAATAACACCCCTGGGGGGTGTTTTGAGCAAATCCATATCACGTTACACATGAGAAAGCTCCGAGGAAGCCGTGTGAATGGGCCCAAGGAAGTGACGTTTTGAGTCCTCCTTTTTCTGTCCTTGCTCTGTCGTGGACATTTTTCTGAGCTGAATTTCTCTAAGATGTGCGCCATGATCCACCTGAAATGTGACTTTTCTGGGGCTGTCTCTTTTGCTTCTGAATTAGAGAACACAAGTGTAGGAACGTGGTACCGAAACACCCAGGAGTTTTAAAAGATACTCTTTGGAAAAGACTGATGCTGGGAGGGACTGGGGGCGGGAGGAGAAGGGGACGACCGAGGATGAGATGGCTGGATGGCATCACGGACTCGATGGACGTGAGTCTGAGTGAACTCCGGGAAATGGTGATGAATAGGGAGGCCTGGTGTGCTGCGATTCACGGGGTCGCAAAGAGTCGGACACGACTGAGCGGCTGAACTGGACTGAACTGAACGGACGGCGGACCAAGGGCTGTTACTGAGAGTCTGTCGTCTGAAACGTGAAGTGAGCTTGTTTTCTCTCAGAGGCAGCGCTCTTTCTGATGCGATAGCAATGGAGACGAGAGTCTATTTGACTCGTGGTGAGAGGGGGTCTGCAAGGTGAGGCTGCAGTTTGCAGAGGCAAAGCGACATGATTGAACCACGGCCGCTCAATGGCCCAGATGTACTGCTCCACAAAGAGCCAACAGCGATTTCATTAATTTCGGATGCGGGGGCTTGAGGATGAGTAGGTTTAATTAGAAGAGGTGGTGGAGGTGGAGGCGGCTTTGTAGAGGAGGGGAAGGGGAGCCCTGGGTACCAGAAGGGCTCTGGATGCTGCAGCCATGTTCTTTACTATGCGTAAGGCCAAATCCAGGCTGTTTGACCTTTTTCAAAGAAATAAGGCCTGTCCCGTGCTGCGGCTGTCTAGGAGAATAGCTGGGGTCCCAGAGACTGCAGGGCAGGCGGTTCTTCTGAGTGCCCCTGAGGGACACTCTCCGCCCAGGGCAGCTTGGTTACTCAGGGGAGTTAGGGGGTGGGCGTGTGCATGCCTGGACTGCAGGAGTGGGTTGCCATGCCCTCCTCCAGCGGATCTTCCCCACCCAGGGATCAAACCTCCATCTCTTACATCTCCTGAATGGCAAGTGAGTTCTTTACCACTAGCGCCACTTGGGAGACCTAGGCCCCGACAGTGGGTACCAACACTCCACCCGCTCTGGAGGAAGGAGGAGAAGTGTTCATGGGAGAGCTTCGTTCTAATCAGGTTTTAATTCTGCAAAAAGTGTTTTACCAGCAAATTACCGGTGAGGAGCCCTTCCCGGGGATTCGTAATTTGTTTGATACGGAACGCGGAGCCAATCCAGGGTGTCAGCTGGAATGAAAGATAAACTCTAATTTGCTGGGGAGCACGGAGGCTGGAGTGACGGTAATTAGGAGTGATTATCTCCCTCCGATTCTGCCGAACCGCTTCCCTCTCCCTGCTTCTCCAGGTTGGGGAGGAGCAGAGCTGGGCCTCCTAGGCCCTGCTCTGAGGCCGTGCTTCTGGGCGGTTCTGTAGGGCTTGTGTTTCCCCGGGTGGGATCATGCTGGAGTGCAAGGAACTGTCTTTGCAAGAAGACTTAGCCTTCTCAGCTCTGGCTCCTGCTAGAGTCTCATGGCCATAACTGATCGCCTTCTCCTGGAGGGGCTGTGGGTGATACACGGCCAACGCCAGGGCTCATTCACGGACAGCGGCGGCAGCGGGAGACGTGGCTTTCAGACCCAGCTTGGTCCTCATTTGGGGGTGCCCCATCAAACACAGGACGCTCCGTTCAGTCTGAATCAAACGGACAGTGAACACTTCGGTACTGTAGGTGTCCTCCCGTGTCCTGTTTGGGATGTTGTTCAGTTGCTCAGTCCTGTCCGACTCTGCGACCCCATGAACTGCAGCCCGCTAGGTTTCTTTGTCCTTCACTACCTCCCGGAGTTTGCTCAGATTTGTGTCCACTGAGTCAGTGATGCCATCTAACCATCTATACTTAAAAAAAAAATTGGTTACTCGAACTTCAAATTCAAAGTTTGCAAGGGTCATGCTTGTACTAAGAAACTACTTGAATAACCTGTATTGTATCAGAAATCTAGATTTACCTGTGGGTCCTGCGTTTTTATCTGATAAATCTGCACCTACCCTTAGTGCCTGGGACCTTGCATACCTGCCGGGCCTTCTGCCCTTCTGCCCTTCTGCCCTTCTGCACGCGAGGATGACGAATCCAGCTACGCTCACTACCCAGGGGACTGGAAGCAGTGAGGCAGTGTGGCCCCGCACGCATCTGTAAATGCCCACCCTGCTCACCCATGCCCTCTGTGAGCCCCTGCCAGCCTCACAGCTCTTTCCTGAGCTCCCCATCTCATTCGGGGTATTAAGGGGGGTTTGTGGGGGCCTGGCCTTTGGACCAAGAGCACCCAGCTTTGTAAGATCCTGGCTTCTCCCCTCTGTCCAGGCCTTGCTGCTCCGTGTCCCTCTTGGACCTCAGTCATCGCCGCAGAGAAGGGACTGGACAACACCGGCCCAGGAGCAGGGGCTGGTTGAACGCTGGTGACCGAAGACTCTTGAGGGGCCCCCATCAGGCCGTCCTTATTTCATCTTGTGCTCGCCGTTTTGGACACACCTCTCTGGGTCTTCTGGATCTCCTTGCTGATGTCATGGGGCTGCCAAACAAATGGGGGACCTGGTGGACGGAGGAGCGGACAGCTCTGGTTGGCTTTGGGGTGCCCCCTTCTTGGCCATGTGGCCTGTTAACTGACCGCATTGTGAGCCCTCTCTGTGCCACGTGGTGGGACTGCCAGCACACGGGTGGAGCCCACACAGCGCCAGGAGGGATGCGCTCCCTGGGTTGATGAGGAAGTGGCCAGCAGGGGTGTCTCTCAGGGCTATGACATCACCTTGGTTGGCCTTGGCCTCCCAGCCGCTCCCGGCTGCCACGCTGTTTCCTCCAGTCTCTCTCACCCACCCTCCATGGGGGCTGGAGTCAGGCTCCGCCTTGTGGAAGCAGCTGGATGGGGAGCTGAGGATGTGCGGCTCTGGAGCTTTGGAAGCCCTGCTGCCTCCTGATTCAGTCCCTAAACCTTTAGCGGACATGCACTGTCCATCCCGCTGGCCCCAACTCCCCTTTCCTTTCCACCTTGACCAGCAACCGATTCGACTCGCCTGTCCTTTCCTCTCTCTCTCGGGAAAAAATGTCTCCGTCTTCCTTCTGCCTTCACAAGCCTCCTCCTGCTGCGGGACCCAGTGCAAATGCCAGCTCCTGGGGACAGCTTTCTCTTGTCCCTCGGCCAAAGTGCCCTCTGCCCCAACTCCACCGCCAGCTGTTCCTCCTAGGGTTTGAGGGAGTTGACCTTGTACCAGACTTAGCTGCGAACGTGACCAGGTGCCCGTGACTCGTCACTTAGCCCAGGGCTCTGAGCCCTGGAAAACACTGGTCGAATGGGACGCTCCCAGGAAGGCCAGAGGCACGTGCCAGCGAGTTTCAGAAGGGACGTTGAATCTGGACCTCTGAACGGGAGGTCAGGTGGGTTCCCCAGCCATGCGTTTGCAGCTCTGTTTCCCAGGGATTTTCTTTCATTGTGGGTGGGTCCCTGTACAAATCTGGGGGACCATGCTCTTGATAATCACACGGACTAGTCTAGTCTCCCCAGCTCTGGTCTCCCCAACCCTGAGGCTGCCCGCTGAGCTACAGAAATTGGCCGGGGCTGGATCTTGGCCATAGTCTTGGGTTTGGGGCAAAGGTGAGGGCTCTTGGAGAGGAGACCCTAGCCATCTTTCTGCCTGTTAGGCCTGGCCAGAGAACTGGGTTCAGAGAAATGGGTCCCCAAGCGCAGTCCCACATGTGGGGGCCTATAGGAGGACTCACGGGACTGGGCACAGAGCCCTCCTCAGAGCTCTGGTTTATTGCAGGGCAGGATCCAGGGGCACAGCTGGATGGGGTGAGGCTAAGCGTCAGACACGAGCTCCGGGGTCGTCTCAGGTGTGGTGGCTCAGGACACACGTTTCCCCTCATCTGGTTACGACAACTGCTGGAAAGTGTTGTCTGCCTGCCCGGGTTTTTTTAACTGGGAGCTGGTCACACCTGCACCCTTCGCCTAGGACTTTCCCAAATGCCTAGACCCCGGAGGGATGGCGGCATGCAGCATGGCCCACACCGCTGCACACAGCTTAGGCCCCTCCAGCCGCACTCATCAGTTGCGGCGGGGGTACCCTCTGGACACCCAGGCGCTCAGACCCCACTTGGGCGTGCGGAGCTCTCTAGGCGGCTGGAAGCAGAGCCTGACCTCACACCTGCTCTCGAGAGCCCTCCCCTTCACAGGAACATAGTGGGGCCTGAGTGCAGGTGGGGTGCCGTTGGAGCTGGGGGCGGCCCGCGGCCAGAAGGGAAGCCCCGGTCCATCTGTCAGTGACTCGCCGCACCCCTCCCTGTGGGGTCACCACGGCCCTCCCTGCCTCTCTTCACCCCTCATCGGCTCCTATCTTTCCCACGTTGGCCGAGAAGGGGCACTCCCCTTTCTGAAGCCTTTGGGAAAGGGGCACCCTGGCCCCCTGCCCTCCTGGCCCATCAGGCTCCCGCCATCCTCACAGCCCAGCTTGGCTGAAGCCCCAGCTCAGCCGCCCGCAGAGCGGAGGCTCCTCCACTTGGACTGAGTTTGGGGAGGTGAGTGTTGTTTTCCTAGACTCAGGCGCTAATCCACGTGATTTATCCCCGAGATCCATCCCAGGATCCACGGGTGAGGCTCTGCGAGGCTCATCTCTCCCGGCAGATGCTGACCTGCTGTTGATCGCGATGCTGTTCTTCCCCCAGGCGTGGGTGACATCCATCCTGCGGGTGACGTCCCTGCGACTCCCCCCGCCAATACCCCCCCGACCCCAGCATCTGCCCTGCATGTTAAGCACAGGGTCCCCAGCAGGCCTGCCAAGGCCTTTTCAGGGCCCGTGCGTTCTCAGGGGCCGTGCAAAGCGTGGAGAGCAGGCGAGCACAAGGGGGGCGCTGGCACAGCCCCCGGGTTCCGAGCACCCAAGGCCCCCTTCCAGCCCCCCGCCCCCGTGAGCCCCTGCAGACCGGCCTTAGCTGCTGC
>SJYC01040684.1:0-20154 GCA_006408675.1 Madoqua kirkii
CCAGGTGCAGGAACAGGGGGAGCAGAAGGGGAGCAGGCTGCCCCCTCTCCTGCGACCTCGAGCCTGGAAGGAAGCCCCTTTCTCCCCACTCACCACCCCAGCTGCAGCAGTCGGTGACCTGCCCCAGCGGGGTCTCCCGGCTGGTGGGGCAGGGACTCGGCATAGCCCACCAGGCGCCCGGGGAGCACCCTTGCTCCCATCCCCCTTGTGTGCTGGACGCGGCCGTGCGCTCCTCAAAGCCCCTGCTCCAGGGTCCTCGGGGTCCAGCTGCGGGACCGGCCCGCTCGTCCTCACGCCTGCTCTGCTTTCCTCCTGCAGCCTCTCGGGCTTTAGGCTCAGAAAGGCCTGGCTTCAGCCCTGCCTTCCCCTCTCCTAAGTGAAGTGAGAGTGAAACTGTCGGTCGCTCAGTCGTGTCCACCTCTTTGCGACCCCCTGGACTGTAGCCCACAAGGCTCCTCTGCCCATGGGATTCTCCAAGCAAGAATCCTCGAGTGGGGTTGCCATTTCCTCCTCCGGGGGATCGTCCCAACCCTGGGATGGAACCCACATCTCCTGCATCACAGGCAGATTCTTTACCATCTGAGCCACTAAGGCAGGGCCACTGCACACAAGGCCTCTGTTTCTTCATCTGTAAAATGGGAACAGAGCCTTGGCGCAGCCCATGTTGAGGGTTTCAAATGTGCCCAGGTTGCTGAGGGGGTGCTTGGCTTGGGCTGGATGAGGCTCAACTGCAGTGGGGGGGGTTCTATTTCCTCACGACCATCCCCCCTGCCCCCACAGTGCTAGAGCAAGGCTAAGTGGGCAGGTGACTCACCCTCTGCTGTGTGGACACTTATGTCCCTACCAGGAGTGAGGGGCCTGGGCACAGCCCTGGAGGGGCCTGAAGGGTGGGCTGGACTACTCTGCTTTACAGATGAGGGAACAGTGAGTGACAAGCAGGGCCACCCGCCGAGGTCCCAGAGCTCAGGGTTAAATGCATGGGGCTGCAGTGTTGGCATAAGAGTGTGTGTTCAGGGACTCTTGGGTCGATGATGGAGCAGACTGCCACAGCTGTCGCTCGCACGCCTAGGGACACTCCCAAGGGGCTGAGCGACCATGATTGGGAGTAGGAAGCAGCGTACTTAGGAACCCGGAAGGCACTGCCTCTGAGCTGGGCTCAGACTTGACTTTACGTCCATAAAGGCAAAAGGTGGCGGGGATGGCCCCCTCTGGCCCCTGGGAACCACGTGTCCCTGTCAGCCCGCAAAACTGCAGACCTGTGTCTGGCCCGCAGGGGGCTGGAGTGTTTCCCATGCACAGGAGGGTGTGGGGCAGGGATGACCTCATAGGTGGGTTGAGAAAGGCCTGGGGGCCGCGCGTGGGGCGGGGAGGGCTGGCTCCGCCCCAGCAGATGGCAGGGGCTGGGGAGGAGACCACAGGTCCCAGCCTGAGCTGGGATGCAGCTCGGAAGCAGCCCATCATTGAGTTGGAGGACGCCTTTGGGCCCTCAAGGTGCTCAGGGAGTCTTGGGGGTGACTCTGTTATCTGCACTCAACCCACAGGCCCTGTGGCCCCTTGAACCCTCTTTGCTGAGGGGTCCTCAAATCCCAGACACTCAGGAGCCCTTGAAGTCCTACCGTGGAGTCTCCCATGGGTAGGTAGCTCCTTTTCTTTGCTCTGGAAAGTGCACCCACAGCCACCACGTTAGCGACTGGGCACACGAAAGGGGTGAGGGGCTCTGATTTAAGCCCCAGCTTTCACTGCGCTTAGCGGCCGAGTGTCAGCCGTGATGCTGACCTCCTGGTTCTCCACACACAGGGGCTCGGATGCCCTAGCTCAGCAGACAGAAGGCTGGCTGGGGTACCTGCAGTTCCCTGAAAGTCCATTTTGAGGGGACGCAGAACCGCCCACTAGCGATTCCACACTGTGTATATTTCAGTCCTTGGCTGACATCAGAAACCACAGCCAGGCAGAAAAGGCCTGGAGAGAAGGCTGGAGGGCTCCTCGGCCCAGGTCCTCTGTGCCCCCAACAGGCCTCTGAATCTGCATTCGGGTACCTGGTCACGACGTCCAGTCAGGAGGCTTCTGCACCCTCATCCTTTTTTCTTCACTGGAACCTGCACTCCGCGTCTAATCTGTAGATTTCAGGATTAGAAGTTACAGGTCGTGGGACATCAACCCCCCCTACCTGGCTCTTTCCTGTCCTCTTCGGCACCCTCACCAAATACGTCTGGGTACCTGCAGGGCTTGGTTAGAAAAGGAATGCTCAGGTTCTCCTCCAGCCAAAGCGTTGGTGCCTGGGGATGGGTGGCCTGGTGGAGGCCCTGGGCAGCACCAGGGAGGGGTGTGCTGGTCAGGACTGGAGATGAGTCTGGGGGTGCCGTTCTGAGCTCCTGTGCAGTGCCCTGCCTTGCCTGTGAGTGGTGCCCGCAGGGTGAGTCACCCCGTCCTTGTATCTTGAGCGTGAAGGGTTTCTACTTGAGTGTCCACACAGAGCCGGCGATGGGCATCCAGGCTTCCCTCCCCTGAGCCTTCCCTCCCCTGTCTACCTCCCACCCTGCCTTCTCCATGAGCAGGGTCCCCATCCAGCCCGGTGCTGCCCACTGGCTTCCTCCTCCAGGCAGTCTGCCCTGATGTCCCCCATCCCCGCCTTCTCCATGGGACACACAGCGGATGTCAAGCAAGCAGAGGTGAGACCCTCGCTCTGAAAGCTGGAGGCACTGGGTGAGGGGGCAGCGTGCTGCCCCGACCCGACTCGGTGTGCAGGCCTCATGGGCGCTGGTCACCAGCGGATCCTGGGCCAGTAGGTGTGTGCACTCTCGGGCAGAGCCTCTGTTTCTGGTGGAGTTGATGTGGCTGACTGAGGATTATATACCCTAGACGGACGACGCTGTCTTCAATGTGTTTTTTTCGCGTTTATTGGAAGCTTTAATGTTTCTGGGTAATGAAATCCATTATCTGGTTTTCGGTGGAATACTTGGAAAAGAAAATTATTGGAATGAATAAACAATGCAATATTTGTACCCAAACATTCCTTTAAAATATAATGAAAACCATTTCTTCAGCACTTGAAGCGTTTTGGCTGTTTGGCCAACCCTAAACGGCGTCGTAAAACAAAACGAAGAAGCAAATTTATTAGTCTTCATGGGGACGTTTGCTATATGTTTTGTTTGGAGGCTCTGGGGTGTAAATGCAGTCTTAGCCAAGCCGGAACACTGCCAGCTCTCTCTTTGTGGATCGTGAAAACAGGTCCAGGGAGGCTGGCCTTGCCCAGGAAGAGCAAGGGGTCATGTCCAAGGTTCCTCCCTCCCAGGGCCTGTCTGTCCCCCCATTGCCAGTGATGTCAGCCAGGCGCGCACGTTGAGGGGTCATATATGAAGATGTGGAGGGAGGTGCTTTATAAACCCTTCTTATAACCAGAATCCAGGTACCTGGAGGGCGTGATTTCTTCTTGCGCCAAACTCCTACACCTCTCCAGCCCTAGTCATCGAAAAAGCCAAGCTCCTGAACTGCTGTGTTATATGCAGAGGTGCCCCGAGGACGAGGATCCCGGGGTGTCAGGACTTGAGACCTGGGCCCAGCAGTCACAGCTGGGAGGCCCCGGCTCCATGCAGACTCACCCTGCCTGAGCTCACATGCCGGCTCAGCTTCTTGCCATGTGCGGCCAGTGGCAGGGGAGCCTTCTCCAGCCCAGAACACTCGTCTGTAAATAGGGACAATTCCATGACCCCACAGCAGGGCTGGATGGAGAGGCGGTGCCTGGAGAAGAGACGGCCAGCTGGAGGATGCTCTGCATACGTTAGCTGTGGTTACAGGCCAGGCGTTGCTTCTGTTGACGTACAGGGCGGTGCAGGACAATGGCTTAGAGTCGGGCTTTGCATCCGGACCCCAGGCGTGTGGCCTCCGTTGTGCGACTTTGAGCAAGTTACCTGACCTTTCTGGGCCTCCAGTTCCCCGCCTGTAAAAGAAGAGGATGACGGCTTTGTCCAGTCGGTTTCTTACGAGCAGTAGAGACGGCATCCTGAGGTGCCTGGTGTGCAGAAGCGTTTTGGAAATAGTTATGGCTATCAGTCTCACCCAACGTGACCTTGGCTGGGCGCCTGGCGTGTCTCATTCTCAGTTTTCTTATCTTGACTAGTTGATTTTAAAAGGTCTCTGCCCTTTATTTAATTTCATTTCTCTTTCAAGTTATGTAATTCTTCAGTAGTATTTACAGTGTTTGAAGCCCTGTGCTTTCTTCAGAGTTTTGCAGAAAATATGTCAATACCTTGAGAGGCCAGATGTTGCAGAGATAAAGCGTCCTGCTCATGGTCTTGGTGGGAAAGATCAGCCTCTGTCAGGCCAGAGCGTGGAGACAGCTCAGGGGCGGGACCCCTGACAGCTGGTGTATGGGGCTGGAGGGATGATGACTTGGGCCAGAAGATCAGGCCAGCAGGGTCTTGGCCATCGTCATCTGCACTATCTCGGGCCCCCTTGCCTGCATGCCCGTGCTAATTGCTCTGCCATGCCTGACTCCTCGCAGCTCCATGGACCACATCCAGCCAGGCTCCTCTGTCCATGAGAGTGTCCAGGCAAGAATATTGGATTGGGTAGCTGTTTCCTTCTCCGGAGATCTTCCCAACCCAGGGATTGAACCCTGGTCTCCTGCACCAAAGGTGGATTCTTTACTATCTGAGCCAGCAGGGAAGCCCCTCGGGCCCCTAACCTGTTGTTAAGTCACTTTAGCAATGGTATGTGGATGACGGTTTTATCAGTCAAGGTGTTTCAATGATGCTTTAGAGACAAACAGCCCCCAGCCTCTGTGTCTTAAGACAGTCATTTGGTATTACAAAGGTTATCGGGGTTGACCGGACCCACCTGCCTGGGTCCTGCTTGGCTGTGGTCAGATGGTGGTGGGCTGGAGTCATCTGAAGGCTTGACGGGGCTGGACGTGCACGAGGGCCTCCTTGCTCTTCTCCTGGGCTGGAGCAGCCTGGACGGGCTGGAGGGCGGCTGGTGTTGGTCTGTCTCTGTGTGGCCTTCATGCGCTGGGCTTTCTCACACCACGGCGGTCCTAAGAGTTAAGGGTCCCAGAAGGCGAGACGTGGAGGCTGCTGCTGTCCTAAGACCTGGAGCCAGACCTGGGCGCGGCGGCTCTTCCGCTGTGCTCTTCGGTTGGAGACACCCAGAGCTGCCCAGGTTCAAGGTGGGGGTGGTGCTCACAGGTGTCCTCTCTTGACAGGAGGGGCGCCAGAGCGATTGTAGCCTTCTTTCTTTTTTCAGCGTTTTTATTTTTTTCCCTTTTATTGCCCATTTTTATTTATTTATTCATTTATTTTCCTTTTAAAAATTTTAATTGGAGGCTAACTACTTTTCAGTACCGTGGTGGTTTGGCCGAACGTTCACACGTTCACACGTGTGTCCCCCATCCGACCCTCCCTCCCACCGGTAGCCTTCTTTGGTTGTCCTTGGCCACCACTGGGGAGAGTCTACCCTGGACCAGATCCCAAGGTTTACAAAGGCTTTTCGCCTCATCTAAGCCTCCATGATTCCTAGGAGATAGGTATGCAGTTGGCCAAAAAGTTCTTTTGAGTTTTTCGGTAAGATGCTATGAGCTTCTCGAGTGGTGGCGGTGGTTTAGTCACTCAGTCATGTTCGACTCTTGTGACCCCATGGACTGTAGCCCACCAGGCTCCTCTATCCATAGGATTTTCCAGGCAAGAATATTGGAGCAGGTTGCCATTTCAAGTGGCGCTAGTGATAAAGAACCCCCCTGCCAACACAGGAGACGTAAGAGACACAGGTTCGGTCCCTGGGTGGGGAGGAAGCCCTGGAGGAGGGCATGCAACCCACTCCAGGATTCTTTCCTGGAGAATCCCATGGGCCGAGGAGCCTGGTGGATGACAGTCCACACGTTTGCAAAATGGGATGCAGCCGAAGCGACTTAAGATGAGTGCGTGTAAGATGGTATGGAAAAATCGGGACGAACTTTTTGGCCAACGCAATACTACAAGATGCCCATTTTATAGATGAGGAAGTAAAGGTCGGGGTGGGGTAACCTGTTCAAGGCCTCGCAGGGGTACGTGGGAGAGCCAGATTTGAACCCAGGCTCCGCTCCCACTGTGGCACAGATGTGTGTGAAGAGCAGCAAAGAAGGGACTGGGGCCTTCAGGTTCCTCCTCTCCAGCAAGAGCTGAGTTTCTCCATGGACGTTATCCTCACGCCCCTGAGAGGCTCCGCATGCGGGACCCTGACCTCTGCAGGCTCAGGCAAGACCGCGTCTCACATAAGAAAGGGTGACAGTCTGCTTCAACCTAGCAATTACCCCATCACCCGGGCCTCCTGGACTGGGGCGGTTTCTTTTCTGTAGATTGCTCCATCCGTAATTTAAAAAACCCCATGGATCCTCTGTAACGAGAAACACGTTGGCTCTTCTGGTGTAGTTTAAACGAGTGGTGTATCCTAGAGACGTTTCGTTGTGAGTATTAATAAAAACAGCATGCATTTTCGTGTGTTTCCATAGAGACTTCCTAAGATTTATGTCCACAAGACATATCTTTGGATCCCATGGAATGATTATCTTCCAAACATCCCCTGATAGTCTGCAGGTCTCCCCGGCCGAGAGGCAAATGTCAGGATATTTGGGTATGAAGTAAAAACAGCGGGGACGCGGCCAGCCCGAGGTCTTTCATGTACTTGAGAAGGTGAGATGTCGGGTACAACAGGCGAGAAACATCTGGGCACGCGGGGCTCTTGCATCCGCGGTTGGGGCTGTTTAGAAGTCGGTGTGAGTCAGCCAAGAACAGCGGGTTCCCTTTTGCTTTGCCACCTAATAAGAGAAGCTCAGGCTTTCGCTGAAACCACAAGAACCGTGCCTTTTGGTTAAGACTTTGCCTGAACCACCACGGTGCCAGGGAGCTGGCTGGTCTGCCGAGGGGAGCAGCCCCAGGCGGCATGAAGGATTTTTCGGGCCTTGGAGCGGGAGTTAGAGCAGAGGCCTTGTCCCTCCTCTGCCGCCGAAAAGCTGAATGACTCAGGCTAAGACAGAACCCTCTGGACTTCAGGCTCTTCATCTCCAAAGTGGGTCCTGTAGGGTGATATCGTTTCATGTGCAGAGGACAGAGGCCAGTTCAAGTTAACAAAAAGAAACGAGAGGAGCGTATGGCTTTGTGTGACGGACAGTTCTAGGGGTAGAACCCTAGCTTCAGGTATGACTTGATTCAGAGCAGTATATGGGTTGGTGTAATGGAGACTTCTAGGGGAAGAAATCTAGCTTCAGGTATGACTTGATTCAGGGACTCAAACAGTGTATTCTGAGCTCCATCCTTTCTGTCTCTGGGCTCTGTGATGTGAAGGAACAAATTTTAGACGAATTTGTTTCGTGAGGAGTCATCATAAAACTTTCCTAAGGAACTAAACAACCAGGACTTTTTGTTTTTTCTTTTTTAAAGAAAGACACACGCTGGTATTGACAGAATGGAGGATGGATTGGGGGAGTAAGGCTACATTTTGCCTTGTCCCCTTGTTAGAGGATCTCATCTCATAGATAGAGGAGGCCTCACTCTAAGTCATGAGATGTTGTTCTTGATTGAGGGGAGGCTGTTATGTGGGAAGAAAGTTTTGGACCAAGACGACCAGGTTGCTGAGTTTTGCTCTGGTATTTTCCCAATGTCTTTGACTCCAAGTGGGAGAATTCTCTCCTCCCTAAGCCTAGGGCTTCCCTGGTGGCTCAGAGGTTAAAGTGCCACCTCTAATGCGGGAGACCGGGCTTCAATCCCTGGGTTGGGAAGACCCTCTGGAGAAGGAAATGGCAACCCACTCCAGTATTCTTGCCTGGAGAATCCCATGGACGTATAAGCCTGGTGGGCTACAGTCCATGAGGTCGCAAAGAGTCAGACACGACTGAGCGACTTCACTCACTCACTCACTCAAGCTTTAGAATTCCTTTCTGTAATTGGTAGAATATGATCTATTGGTGTCTTGATGGGGTAGTTGTGAAGAGATAGACTGGTGCCTGGGTGTAGTAGATGCTCCCAAATGTTACCTGTCTCCCTGACATCTCTATCCTTCAAAGCTCTCTTGATCCCTTTGGCATCAGTTTTCAGCTGCCTCTTGTCCATCTGATTCAAATTCAGTTTAGCCCCTTGCTCTGGGAGGCAGTTGGCCACTGGTGGTTTAACTGGTTAAGACTGTATTTGTCTCATTCTAGAAAATGTCTGAGGTGAGCCAGCTACTTCTGGGCCGGCAGCTGCTGTCCCAGGCTCCTCTTGCTTTCCTGCTTTGCTGACCTCAATGTGTGGCTTTATCCTTCCATTTACAAGATGGCTGCCATAGCTCCAGGCAT
Source organism: Madoqua kirkii (assembly GCA_006408675.1). Taxonomy (NCBI): domain Eukaryota; kingdom Metazoa; phylum Chordata; class Mammalia; order Artiodactyla; family Bovidae; genus Madoqua; species Madoqua kirkii. The sequence goes on from SJYC01040684.1 coordinate 8,303, forward strand.
CACATCTGTATTCCAAGCAGGAGGGAGGGAGGGAGGTGAGGAGTAAAGGGAAGACTTCAGAGAACCTAACCTCTTTAAAAAGCTATCTCAGAAGCCCCACCCAGTGACTTTCATTTCTGTCCTGTGGGTCAGAACCAGGTCATACAGTCACCCCTGGAGCCATGGAGTCTGAGGAGGCTAGGGTTTTAGCTGAGCACATTGTTTCCCAGAACTAACTGGGTTAGGTTGACAAGAAGGAAGTCTGCAGACCTCAGTTTCCCCATCTGTGCAATGGGGAAGGACTGGGGTGTGTGTTCAGTTTAGCCAGAGTCCAGTTAATCAGCGACTTGGGGCCTGGGGGTTGTGCTCTGCCAAGAGCTCCGTTCTCAGGCCCTGGCAGCCCTGAGTATATCAGTGAAGTCACTTCGTGGGCTGCTTCCGAGGGGAGTCGCTGAGGGGGTGGGACTGGGCAGGGTCACCCCAGAAGAGGAAGAGGAACAGATCCGGGAAAGGTCCCATCACGTGCAGGAGTCCCTTCAGAGATGAAGTGAGTGAGGAGGGAGGGTGTCTGTCCAGGATGTTTCCCTGGGAGAGGTCCGCACGAGATGCCCGGCACAGGGACGAGAGGGTGGGGCAGGCCCGGCTCCTCTGAGCTGCAGTGGCGCACCCGCCACCCATCTCAGGGACCTGGGGTCCCTGGAGGCTGAGACATCGTCACCTGTCACTTGTCTGAGAGGGCAGGCTGGCTGGGCAGTGGCCGGGTGGGAGGACGACCAGGAGGTGAGGGGCTGTCCGTGGGCTCCAGGATGACCCTTCCCTGTTGGGGGCCCCTCATTCCACTGGGAAGTCTCTGGAAGTGCCAGCTCCCACCTACAGTACCGAGTTCCGTGTCAGGAACCCCGGGTTGCCACGGGGCCTGTCGATGAGCCTGCAGCTCCATGGCGCCTGTGTTTATTGCGTCCAGTACTATTGCACATACAGCGGACAGAGCTTTACAGTGTCGGGAAGTTCTGCAAAGCAGACGCTCGGGCAAGTGACCTGACGTGCACAGACAAGAAGATGCTTCTTGTAATTGTTTGTGATGGTGAAAAATTGGAAACGACCCAAACGGCTTCCCCCAGGCGACTGGTTAAAGAAAGGGTGTCTCTGCAGCCATTGATACAGCATGTGGTTCTCTGCCCGGGGAACTGGCGTCAAAGGGTGTTAGTGACTGTGAAGCTGATGCGCTGATGTGGGTTTAATTTGGTGTTGTATATAGAACTGTGTCATACTTGTGTGTGTGTGTGTGTGTGTGTGTGTGTGTGTGTGTGCGCGCGCGCCATTAGCCCTTCCGAACAACAGGTTCCTTGGGATGGGAACTCCGTAAGGTGCTCTGTGTAAAAGGAGATCCTCAGCCCTGCACGTGTGGGGGTTGGTCCTTTGGCGTCTTCAAGAGGTGCATTGTCCCCTGGCCAGTAAAGGCCCTGACAAGTCCTGTAAAGGAGCAGTTTACTTCCGCTTACGCCTCCGCCTCTCAAGCTTACGTGAGGATAGGACCCTCTTCTACCCCCAGTCTTCTTTCTGGAGCATCCTCCTAGAATCTGTCGCAGTGTCTGCTCCATTCGGTAGACCTCCACTGCCAGGCGCTGTGCCCAGCCCTGGGGAGACCAGCAGTGACCGAGAGAGAGGCCCCTCAGGGTGCCTAGCGCTCTCTGCAGACTGCTGAGTTATCATCGTGGTCTGGCAGAGCAGAGGGGTGCGTGGCCCTGAGCCCCATCTCGGGGGCCCTCTGTTACGGGCCAGATGTGAGGGGGTGTGGGGCGAGCGTGCTAGGACATCGGTTCTGAGTGGGGCTCCTTGGACCAGCCACCGCCGCAGCAGCACCCACTGGGATCGCGCTGGAAACGCAAGCTCTCGGCTGGCCCCAGACCTGCTGAGTCAGAACCGCAGGGCGACGTGCCTCAGGGGCGGGCTTGCTGATGAATGCTCCTGGAGTTTGAGAACCGCTACTCTGGAGTGGCCCGTGGATGGAGGGAATGGCAACCCACTCCAGTATTCTTGTCTGGAGAATCCCATGGACAGAGGAGCCTGGTCGGCTACAGTTCATGGGGTTGCAAAGAGTGGGACTTGACTGAGCGACTAACACACACTCATCCTGGAGGGGATGGAGAGGGGCTGGCCCGGGGTGGCCTTGAGGCAGGAGGGTGGGGGAGAGGGGCGAGGGTCGTCCAGGCAGAGGCTGCTGCCTGAGCCAAGGGCCTGTGGCAGGCACCTCGGCCAGCTCAAGGATCTAGCAGATGGGCTGGCTGGGAGACAAGGAATTCTGGAGTGGTACAGTTGGGGACTGGGCGGGCAGGGCAGAGCTCAGAGCCCTGGGGCCGGAAGTGCCTATGTTTGCAGTGAGATGTCTGCTCTTGGGGCAAGGGGGCTGGGTCAAGAGGGTGGTCCTTACCACCCACCCCTTTAAAAATGTTCCTGTTTTGGTGGAAGTTTTTCATAGTGCCAGGGTGATAGGTGTAAGCAGGGACCACTGTTTACCGGGGAAGCAAATGGTTTCCCCAGCCTCAGCCCCTGATGAGTGATTGTAACAATCAGTGCAGGCAGGGGTTTCCAGCCAGCCTGGGTCCTCCAGCGTGGCATCTGAAATCGTTGCTGTATTTCGTTTTGAAATGTTTGAAACAGTCGAACGGGAAAATCTCCCCAGCAGACAGCTTGGTCTCTGTTGTCCAGATGGGGCCTCTGGAGGCGGTGTGGTAGTCCCAGTCAGTGCCAGTGTTCCGGATGGAGACCCCACTTGGACCCCCGGCACTGCTTAGGTCAGAATGGACCCCTGGTGCTGGGACCACGACTGAGGCCGTGACGTCCAGCTGGGGAGCCTGGACCGACTTCCTCCTCCAGTGGCTCCAGGTTGTGGAGGCCCGTGGGCAGGCCGGCCACAGTCCCTCCCCTCCCACCAGAAGGGACTCAGGGCCCTTGGTCTGGGGCTCGAGGGGTTAGTGCTCAGACAGGCTGGTCATCCTGAGAGACTCAACTTGGAGACACGCAGACCAGGGAACAGACAGACCATGTGGAGACCCCAGTGACTCACGGGGACCCTCTCCCCTCCTGGAGGGGTGCCCGCCTTCCTGCCGTCTGGTAGGGGCTGTGCCCGGCAGCTTCCCCGCAAACAGCACAGAGAGGGAGGAGAGGAGCCGGACGTGGAGAATCCTAGGCTAGCACAACCTTGGCCACGGGGTCAAGGTCAATCTCAGGGCCGGTCACGTGGACGGCTGTGCCCCTGACATGATGGGGGGAGGGCACCTCCCCTCTGGGCTCTTCCCTCCAAACCCGTGACCCCTGTCCGGTCATGAGAAGGCATCCGGCAAATTCTCCCTGAGGGGCAGTCTGCCAGACGCCCACGCAGAACTTCTGGAAGCTGCCCAGGTCGTGAGGTGCCCGGACAGTGAGAAGTGGTCACAGCCTTGCGGGCCTGGGGTGTGAGGACCGTGTCGCCTGGTGTCCTGGACAGGTCCCGGGGTACCCAAGGGACGTGAGGGGAAAGCTGAAGAAACTGGAGTGGGGCACGGGCTCTTGATAATTGTCACGGTATCATCGGTCTTGTCTCATTAGCTTTGACAAATGCACGGTGGGAACACAGACAGCTAACAGTGGTGGGGCTGGGGCGTGGGGGTTTCGGGGATCTCGGCACTGTTTCTGCAACTTTCCTACAGCTCCGGAAGACTTCCCGATGGTTCAGCAGGTAAAGAACCCACCTGCACACAGGAGACGCAGGTTCGATCCTGCGTCAGGAAGATCCCCTGAAGGAGGAAATAGTAACTCACTCCAGGATCTTGCCTGGAGAATTCCATGGACAGAGGAGCCTGCTGAGCCGCAGTCCCTAAGGTCACAAAGAGTTGGACACGGCTGAGCGACTGAACCTAACTCTGTAACCTTCTAATATAAGAAGCTGACTTAAAACAAAACACTCCAGATCTCCCCCTTTAAACGCTGTGTCCAGGGGCAAAGGCAAAACCCCATCATGGCAAATGGGGAAACAGTAGAAACAGTGTCAGACTTTATTGGGGAGGGGCTCCAAAATCACTGCAGATGGTGACTGCAGCCCTGAAAATAAAAGACACTTACTCCTTGGAAGGAAAATTATGACCAACATAATATAGCATATTAAAACGCAAAGACATTACTTTGCCAACAAAGGTGCATCTAGTCAAAGCTATGGTTTTTCAGTAGTCACATTCAGATGTGAGAGTTGGACTATAAAGAAAGCTGAGGGCCAATGAATTGGTGCTTTTTAACTGTGGTGTTAAAGACTACTGAGAGTCCCTTGGACTGCAAGGAGATCCAATCAGTCTATTCTAAAGGAGATCAGCCCTGGGTGTTCATTGGTAGGACTGGCGCTGAAGCTGAAGCTCTAAGACTTTGTCCACCTGACGCCAAGAACTGAAAATGATTGGAAAAAAACCCTGATGCTGGGAAAGATTGAAGGCAGGAAGAGAAGGGGATGACAGAGGATAAGATGGTTGGATGGCATCACTGAGTCAATGGACATGAGTTTGGGTCCTGGTAATGGACAGGGAAGCCTGGCATGCTGCAGTCCATGGGCTCTCAAAGAGTCAAACATGACTGAGTGACTGAACTGAAGTTTTATATATTTTGACTTTTTTTCACTTTCTATCAGGAGAAGAGGGTTAAATTTTGACTCTATTTTTACATTTGTTTACATTTTTAACATTATCAGTATTGTTTATACTTTATATTACTTTAGAGGGCATATAGATATGGAATTTTATTATTTATTTTTCTTTAGGTTCAAAATAAAAGGATATGTATTTTATATTTGGTGATCTGTATATGTATGTGCATGTACATGTGTGTTTTTGGTAACTGCCAGTTAGTGGTATAATTGAAAATCATTTTTTTCCATTTACCAAGTAGGAGTTTTCTAAGCTAGAATTCCTCAGATAAACTTTGTGCTTTAAATTTTTAAGCTATTTTGAATTGAATATTTCTGTTATGTGGAGTTGAAAGCATTTGAAGTTGAGAATTTGATTGTAGTACACCAGAGCAAATATTAGATGATGCATTGTATGTGTACAAGCAATGAAGACCTGAAACCAAGACATCAATGCTTGGCAAGACGTGGGTATCACAAGAACTTTACCTTACAGAATCCATGATTGCTTGGGAGCAATAGTGAACAATATATTTGGGGATAATAGGAAACTAAATACTCTGGATTGGTAATAGTGGCCTCAAGATGGGCACTAGTGTTAGTGTAAATATCACCTTTCAGTATCTTAAAAGCAACTTAATGAAACTAGATAGAGAAGCTAGAATAAGAGAGGAAGACTACTGAAATAAAATCAGTTCTTGGCAGGAAGAAAGTTTCAACTGATAAATGCTTATTGTGAGATATGCCCCCCTTTACATATCCTCAAAAATCATTTAGGAGCACATTTTATAGCAAAGCAGAGGCAAGGATTCATCTGTCAGGTAGATGTCCCTTCTCCCTCTGGATCCGGGAGGACTTCTCACTCAAGGGCAGTTTCCAATTGTCACGACTCGCAGGGCATGCTGCTGGCACCTCGTGGGTGGAGGCCAGGGGCACCGCTGACATCCTGTGAGGCAGGCCCACAGCAAAGACTCACTGTATCCGGAGTCAGCACTGCCAAAGGCGAGGGCTCTCCTTCCGGAAGGACGCTGCGCAGGCAGACTTCTGGCCCCGGCTGAGAAGAGCAGCCATTCTGTGCGGGCAGCTGAATCTTTCCAGCAGACTCTGTCCTCGGGTATCAGCAGCCTAAGGGGCACCTGTGACGGCCCCCACCTGTGAGCCGACTGCGCGCCGGGGCTCAGCGTGAGCTGACTCCCTTCACTCTCCCACCGCCCCAGGGGGACAGGTGCCTTGATGACTGTGCCCATTGAACAGATGGGGAAGCCAGGGCACACAGAGGCTGAGCGATGGCCTCGAGTCACACAGCTAGCGAGCGGCTGAGCTGAGCTTCGAACCCAGGCTGTCCGGTTCTGGACGGCATGGTTGTGCCCAGCGTGCCAGCAGCCTTTCTTTCCTGCAGGAGCGCTGAGGCCTCCGAGTCACTGGGCAGACGCTTTCACGGGGCTTCCACCTGCAGGGGGGCCGGGGGGTGGGAGGAAGGCCCCTCCGTGAGAGGAGAGCCTGGAGGTGCCCGCCCCTGGAGGGGCTCCCTCACTCCTGCTTGCTGCTCCTCCCCAGATGTTGCCCACGTTCCTCGGGGGCACTTGGCATCCACTGGCGGGGTGCGGGCTCCAGCCCCGGCCGCTCAGCCCAGTGCCCTGCAGACGGCGTCAGGGGTGCCATGGAGACGGTCTGTTACCCATCACAGGGCATCACCCTTAATTTGCAGCTCTGGGGGGCTCACTGGCTGGTGATTTGAGAAACTCAGCGGGAATTTCTCAGTCCTTCTTACTCAGAGCAGGGTTTGAGGTTTTCCCATCCAGGGCCCAGAGGGTGGGTGAGGGAGCAGGGTGTTGTGAGAACGTGTGAATCACTTGGCTCTCTCCTTCCGGCCCTGGAGACGTGGGCGGCAGAGGGCAGCGGGAGGTTTTCGTGCAGGGGAGCCGTCTTTCCTTCCCTGACATGCGCAGGGACCTCACCTGCAGGATGGAGCTGGCGGTCAGGCCGGCCTGCCAGGCCGGGGGCGCCCACTGGTCAGAACCCTCATCTGGAAGAGGCGGGATGGGCTGTCGGGCTTGCTGCCCTGCAAGGAGCGGGGCTGGGCTGGTGTCCTCATCCCCTGGTGACCGGGAGGGAGGGTTTCTCTGGACAAGTCTCTTAACATCCCTGTGTGTGCACAGGTTTGAGGCTCTGTTTGGCTCAAGCTCCCCTGCCCCCTCCAGACCCATTTGCCCATCTCTGCCCTGCTCTGGGCAAGGTGGTGGCCTCGTTCACCTGGGCCCCCTTGCCCCCTGCTTGGGCATCTTCTTCTCCCTTCTGTGCTGGGTCCTGGGCTCAGGGCACTTCAGCAGCTCTGTCATTTGCCTTGGTGCCACCCGTGAATTTAGTGATGACCAGGTGGCCCCTCCAGTGGAAGCACAAAGTCTTAACCACTGGATCACCAGGGAAATCCTCTTAACGTTGCATTTTTAAGGCAGGGTTTTGGACCAACCAGCCCACGACGGCCATGGGGGCTGGTGATACCTGTGCAGAGGGCTTCATGCTCTGGAATTTGGAAGTCCCTCCAAGGAAGGGCCTGGCTCTGGGCAGCTCAAGTGAGGCTCCATGAATGCCTCAGTGCACCACATCTTGAGTTTTGGTCCAGGCTCACCGTGCTGCTTCATTACTAAGTGTGACGCTTGTCTGCCATGGCACCCAGGCCCAAGGCTTGAGCTTATATTTATTGACGCAAATCACACCTCGGAAATTTATTTCCCTGTCTTGCTATTCCTCCCTTCTTTCTTCTCTTCCCAGCTTTATGAAGCATATGGATCTTTTCTTTAGACCGTCCCTCAAAAGCTCTGACTTGCAAATTAGCTCCTTGAATGATCAGCTGTATATACTCTGCATTTAATAAATTCAGTTATTAAGGAAGCAGCAATTGATTATTCAGTTACAGTGGACTGGGAATCAGGCTCCTCAGCAAACCACCTGAGACGCTGGGTGGAGAAGTAATGAAAGGAAGCAGCCTCCTTTGCAGCAACGTTGCCTGCTGACCACAGACGCTGCAGACGCTGTGCCTAGGCCAGCGCCCGGGAAGAAATGGGAAGACCAGTCAACCAAGGTCCTTTCCGTTTGATTTGTGTGAATTGGAGAATTTGCATTATGTATGAGTTGCAATTTGCATTCCAATCCAGGGGGGAGAAAAACAAACAATATTGATAAATACATTTTACGTGTACACAAAATGGATTTGAGCAAGATTTAGGGGTCCGGGGAGTGGAGGTGCGTCGGAAATGAGCTTTATAAAAACGGTGTTGATGCAGTGAGAAGGTAATCAGGAAAACTCCAAAAGGCCCCAGTTAACATGCAGAATCTGGTTGTACCTTCCCCCATCTAGCCAATCTGTGCTCAGCATTCAGGGGGTATCTCAAAGGCCACCTCCTCTAAGAAGCTCTCCAGATTTGTTTTTCTTCCTTTTGAAATTGCACAGCACTCTGTTGTTAGTCTTTGCCAAGAGGGGCAGCAGATGTGGGTGCTCTCTTCCTTCCGTCTTTCCTTCCTTTATTCTTGACTTTTATTCTTTCTGTTCATTCATTCTTCCACTCATCTGTCCATCAATCTGTCCCATCTACCTATCTGTCTATCCACCCACCCATCCACTCATGTTACCATCCAGCCATTCATCCACCCACCCATCTATCTATGCATCCATCAGTCTCTCATCTACCTGTCCAGCCATCATCCATCCATCCATGTATCCTTCCATCCATCCATCCACAGTCCACTGAGGGCCTCTCCCTACAGGCCGCTCTCTAAGCTCTAGGATAGAGAAATAACAGGACACCTACAGGTCCCTGCCCTCTCAGAGCTTTCTGTCTGGTGTGAGGGGCACAAAACAAGAGATAAATCAACAAACAGAAGTCCCAGGTAACTACTGGTAGGGGTAGGTTTTACTAAGGAAATACAGTTGACCCTTGAACAACACAGGTTTGAACTTTGCGGGCCTCTTTGCGGGCCTACTTAGACACTCGGATTTTTTCCAACATTAAGTGCTAACAGACCTGAAGCTGGTCGAGTCTGCTGATGCAGAGCTGTGGGTGTGCCGGGCCGACGCTAGGTCATACACGGATTTTCGGCTCTGCGAAGGGTTGGCACCCCAATGCCTGCATTCATTGTTCAAGGGTCAGCTGTATATGCAGAGAAAGCCTGGATGGTGGCTGGGAGTCCTTGGTGGTGAGACGGTCAAGGAGGGTCTCTGAGAGCAGGCTGAGGGCACATGGCCGCCCTTCTAAGGGTTCCCATCAGGAGACCACTGGGCACATGTGGCGGTGACCTCCAGGACACCCCTTAGCAACTGTGGCCACAGAAATGGCATGGCTGTGGCTTGTCACTGCCCGCCAACGGGTGGCTTGACTGGGTGTGTGTGAGTACAGAGTCCAGACTGCAGCGTAGACGGCCCAGCTGCAGTGCCGTGCGGGGCTGGTGAGGCGAGCGGAGCTGCAGTGGGGGCAGTGCCCCCAGGGACTGCAACTGCCAGGGGTCCCCTTGGACCTCCTCACCAAGACGAAGGCTCTGGGTGGTCCTCACGTGGGAGTGGGGACTCTCTCTCCCCCAAGTGCTGGCCCTTGAGGCCATGTGATGTGGAGAAGAAGGACAGTCTGCCCCCAGCCTCTGCCCTGACTGGTGACCTTGGAAGTGTTCTGGAACCTTCCTGAGCCTTGATCCATTTCGGGGAGATGGTCCAAGGATTTGGGCAGGTGTCCGTCTCCCCCCGGGACCCAGCCCTGCCGTGGGCTCCTTCCGCCTCCGCTCTCACCACCCCAGCCCCTCCGCTGCTGGGCCCGTGCCGCCCTGGCCTCCCTGTGCGGGCCTCCCGGGGCGTGAGTGGCCACCGCCGCCTGAAGCAGGGCTTCCACTCCCTGTCCCCTCAACAGCAGCCGACTCGCTGAATTCTCTTCTCACTCTGTGAGAGAAGATTCCTGCCTGCAGCCAGGTGCCCTCTGCGCCCAGCCCGGGTCCCGAGGCCACGGGACAGTCTCCCCAGAGGGGACGGGGAAGGGCTGACTGATGGAGGTCATGTGTCGCGGACCAGGAGAGTGGTGAGCGGTGGACCCCAGCCGTCTTGGGGCTCCCTGGCCGACCACCCCTGGGCTTCGGGGTCCTTGCCCTTAGATGGTGTGTGAAGAGTCACACGGTGACCTTGAGGCTGTGCTGAGTCGGTCCCATGTTCTCCGTTCGCTCGTGCCCGAGATGGCAAGGCAGGATTGCCCAGCACCCCCCTTCTTGGGTGGGGAGCTTGAAGTCCAGCTCTCGGAGCCTGTAGGCAGGTATCATGGGCTCAGGATGGGGGTCTCCAGGCCGCGGGGCCCCCGAGGGCTTTCAGGGGACCCAGAGCTCCGTGGGCGAGGTTTGCTTCCAATGGCCTCCAGGGAGCCAGTGCAGGAGAGCTGTGACCTCCACCCACAGGGACGTCAGGTGTCAGCGTCCGGGCACCCGAGGATGAACGGCCCCGCTCCCATCCTGGGAAAGCCTTGGCCTCCGGGATGCCTTCCTCCTGTGGGGGCCAAGCGGACCCTGGGCCTGTGCCCTGGGGTGTTGTTCTGCCTTCCAGCCAGCACTGGGGGCGCTGTTCTCCTTGCCCAGCTCTTGGGGAGGTTAGGGAATCGGGGCCTGTCTTCCAGCCTCAGGACACAGCCCAGATGTCCTTGGCTGAATAACCGCAGTGCTCAGCCAGCCTGAGTGGGATTTGCCGTCTGGGTTGGAGGAGCTCTGAGCGGTTCTGCAGCTGGACTCTTTGAACCCCTGAGGTTCCGGGGGCCCATCCCAGCAGTGAGTACATTTACCTGCTGTTCCCAGAACTCTGTGGAGGGAACCAGAGTCTAGACCCGGGAGTGAGCCGGATTGCGTCGTGTCACCTGGGTGAACCTCAGTTTCCTTATCTGTAAAATGGGCTTCATGACCCTGTGAAGGGCAGACGTGTGTGTGAAGGCAAGGCCCAGACTGTTATAAATATTCAGTGAGGATTAGCACTGAGAGAGGCTCCAGCCATGGCTGGATCTGTAGCGAGGCGGCCACCTGGCGCAGGAGGACTTGGGAGACAGGAAGAGTCCAGCTCCCCCCACCCCCTGAGCGGCTCTGGGGCCTTGGGAAGCCCTGCCTCCGCCCCATAACTGTGTCCACACCTGCAGGAAAGCGCAGCTTGGAGGGCAGGCAGGACCCTGCCCGGGAGGCCCTGTGATCCTGGTTCTGTGAGAACCGTGATAGGAATTGAGCAGGGTGTCTGCCCTGAGCTTTCTCATCTTCCCCATTGTCCTGGAGGCAGCTGGCATGTCTTTACCTGGTTTGGAAGCTGCTGTGTGTGCGTGTGACCTTGGGGTAGGGTCACGTGATCCCTCCCCCTGCTCGGGGGTCCTCTGCATTCGGGCGAGAAGCCCCGTGGGCAGTGGGTGTCACGAAACCCATCTTCTCTGCTGACGCTGCTTCAGGGCAGCCGTGACCGGGGGACCGTGACATCTGGGGCTGCCTGCCTCTGTGCTGGGTTTAGGAGGCTGGCAGGATCCACAGTGGAAGCCCTCTTCCTGGGGTCCCCCGCACCAGGCAGGGCGAGGGGCCTCATGGCCAGACTCTGTTTGGCATTGATGCGGGATGCTCACCGAGCCTGTGGCGGGTCCACACCTGTGTCTCCTCCTCGCTGTCGGATGGGGGCAGCGGGGGGCCGGCTGAGAACGTCATTCCTCCACTCACCCTCTCATTCATGCACACCCCCACCTGTGTCCTGAGGACCCAAACGTGCCAGGCCTCAGGCAGGGTCTTTGGGGGGCTCTGGGAAGGTTGAGGAGCAGACAGGCAGACACAGAGACAGCGTGGGGTTTCCCACGCTGAGACAAAGATTGCGGTGGGGTCCGCGGTTCGCAGGGGTGGAGCACCGGAGTTGGCTGCCTGACTGCAGTGCCCTCCTAGCTCCAGCCTGCTCATGGGCGCCCTGAAGCTTCTGGGGGAGGAGGCATGGCAGGCTGGGGCGTCCCTGGGAGGGCCGGTGAGCACGGCTGGTGTCAGGACCAGCACGGGCTCAGCCCCCTGAAAGCACTTGGCGGTAAATGTGTATAGAGTGAATGAATGGGTTAAACCAGTGCCTCTTTCCTGATTTAGCTGGAAAATTATTACCACGAGGGACACAGAGGGATTGTTAGAAATGAGTGGACACTTCCTTTTCCTTAGGCCTTTAAAATTTTGTTGCTTTTCTCATATTATTGCGGCTGTTAAC
>SJYC01040685.1:0-51175 GCA_006408675.1 Madoqua kirkii
CTTCTCCCCCCCCACCTCCTTTTTACATAGAGTGGTGTATTAAATCCAGGGATGTTTATTTCAATTCTTTGCACAAGATACTTTGCTTAATCAAGGGCAGCGCCTGGGGTTCTTGGAGAAGCCTCCTGCAGGCGGTTGCAGCTCTGACTGTCCCATTTGGAGTTGGGGGGAGGCTTCTGTCTCCCACTTGGAGCCGACTGGGGACATGCTCCCCCCTTGTCCGGTCCCGCCAGCCTCCTTGGCCCTACTTGGTAGATAAAAGAGGGAGAGATCTGAACTCATGCAAAGCTGGGCTTGCCCTGGGCCCAGCGGGCAGGGGCTGTCGGCCTGTTGATAAGTAGTCAGAGCACCTGCCGCTGGTAAAGGTGTCCTTTGTAACAGCTGCGCCGGCGGGTGACCTTTGTGCTCAGGAAAGTTGGCAAACCACCTGCCCGGGCGAGCGAGCTGGAGCCAGCTGGCGCCAGCGGGGAGGCGGGGCTTTCCGGGAGGGCTCCGGGTGGGTCGTCTGCACAGCCTGAGACCCGCCCTGAGTCGCGGCCCGGCCACCCCTGCAAGGCAGGGCCTCTCAGGGCTTCTCCTTGGCCGGACGAGCCTCAGATCCCGGGTCTGGGCGTCGTTCACACGTCTGCACAGGGAAGGGGGCGGGCCTGGGGTGAGCCGATGTGGGCTCAGGATCCTTCAGCAAAGGCCCCGGATGGGTCCTCCCGAGTGGTCCAAAGCTTCCTTTCTTTTGTGTGGCCCCTTCCCTCAGTCGGAGCTCCAGGGAGAGCTGGCGAAGGTGGCTTCTCTGGAAGGGGATGACCGTCCAAACAGACAGCTCCTGGTTCGCCCACATCCCAGGCTATCAGTCACCCGCCGCTTCCAGCCCCCTGTCGAGTGACGGCAGGCAACTAGTTGAAGCTCTCAGTAGTAATCACGGCCGTGGCCGAGGGCCTGTGGCTGGCACAGCCTTGCAGCTTATCAGCCGGACGGGGCTGTTCAGAGAATGAGGCAGAACTCCTTCTCCGGGCCCCTCCCCCTGGAGACCCAGCCCTGCCCACCTGGATTCTGCCCAGGGATGCTGATTGCAGATTTCCAGTCACCAGAACTGGGAGGGAAAGGAATTTCTGTTGTCTTAAGCCACCCGCCCCCCAGCCCCAGTTTGTGGTTATTTGTATGGCAGCTGCGGGAAAGGCACGCAATGTGGCTTTAGAGTCTTGCCCTCTCCTCCAGGGACATCTGCGTGTCGCAGATGAACGGCGCGGACAGAGTGCAGGCGTGTGGGCGGGCGTTCCATGCAGGCACATCGCGCTCCAGAAATGCCGCGACTCCCTCCTGGCGCCTTCACCCTGACAGGCCGACTGAGCGGGCTTGATCTGAACTCCGGCAGGAGGAGCGCCTGGCCGCCCCCACATCCGCCCCTCGGTGCTCGCCAGCTGAGGCCACGGCGGCAGCGTGGCCCGTGGCTCCGCCCCTCTGGCTCCGGGGATCCCTCTGACCTGGAGCGGGGGTGGTCCAGCCCGTTCCCACACAGATTCCACCCCTACCTCTCTGCCAAGTTGGATGTATTCAGAGTCACCGTCTGGGGACTAATAATTGCTATGAAAATTGTTGCTGAGAATAACTTTACCTAAAATTAAAATGTGCCTTTCCATGAAAAAAACAAAACAAAACAAAGCTCCGCCTAGATCCAGCAGGTCTCCTTAAAGTCGCTGTCAAGGAGGTGAGGACCAAAACAGAGCTTGAGTGCCCTTTCTGCGAAGCGTTTTACCAAGTGTCAAATAGGTAGAAAGAATTTTGGGACGTCAGCGGGGTAAAAAAAAAAAAACTTCGTTCTGAATTAGAACCCTACACCTCTCTGGGGAATGGCGGTCACGGTTAGAAACCCAGCCCCTCTGGGCTGGCCATGCCCGCCCCCAGCGCAGCTGGCCTTACTCTTGGGAGAACCAGCGAATGATTGGTTATGATACTGTCCTCTCCAGCGTCTCTTCATTCATTCATCATTGTTTGCTCATTCATTCATGCCTGTGCCTCTCGTGGTTGTATGCACCGGCCAGACACTTGGAGGGTGGAGACCCTTTTTTGCTAAGGGAAGTGGTTGTTTCCATGACGACAATAGGCCAAACTCCAAATGCTGAGACTTTTCTTCAGGAAGCATCTGATGGAGGTGGGCGGTATTGCAACAGCCTCCCAGCCAGGCTCCCGGCTCCTGCCCTGGTCCTCTCAGTCTGCTCTGCACACAGGGATCCTGTGAAAACACCATCTTGTGTTCTGAGAAGGTCCCAGCTCTCCTCTGAGCTCTCCCTGGCCTCCTCAGTTCTCTCAGGGAAAGAGTTACGTGATCCCAGCAGACCCCAAGGCCCCGAAGAGCCCAGTCTCTGTTTCCATGCAGTCTCCTCTCTTGTTCCTCTCCCTCGCAAGAACTCTGGCCTCCTCGCCATCGCTTGAGTCTTCCAAGCACGATCCATCTCGGGCCTTTGCACTGTCTGTTCCTCCAGCCTGGAATGCCCTCCTCAGATGACCACACGCCTGCCTTCCCCCCTCCTTTGGGTCTTTACTCCCGTATCACCTTCTCTGGGAGGCCTCCCTGGCCACTGTATCTAAAATGTCAACACCCCACCCCTTCTGAGGCTTCTTCCTGACGGTTTCACTCCAGGGCACTTGCTTTCTTGTGGACTGTGTTAATTTTTTGTGTGGCTCCCTCCCTGCTGGAGAGAACTGGGAGAATAGCGTGTGCTAAGGGCCTGAGGCAGGAAAGAGTCTGTGTTCAGGGAAGGGACGAGTGGGCCCTGGGTGAGAGACTTAGCTTGGCGGGGAGAGGGGATGTGCTCGGGTCTTTGACAGGAAGTCTTGAGTTTATCCCAGGGGCAGCATGGAGTTTCTGCATGGAGGCAGCAAGACTGGCATGTGGGCAGTGTGTGAACATGTGCTCAGGTCTCAGGGACGGGGCTGGAAGAGGGGAGGGTCTCTCTGATTTACCACACTCACCTTTGCCACCTTTCTTAAGCATTTCCACTTTCAGTGTGAACCCATTATAAAGGGCTCCATTCTCGCGACCACAGGATGGTATGAAAGGCCTGCAGTGAACTGATCTGGGTGAAGCGAGGTAGGGTATCAGCAAGAAAAAGGGGTGCAGTCTTAGCCTTGCTGTATTTGAGCGTTTCAGCTACCGTATTTCATGCACTGAATCACTCTTAACTGTACCCTGAATTGCATCACTATTTTCTTCCCCATTCAGCAATGGCATTGATTATAAGCCACATACCAGTTTCAAAGAAGTTAAAATGTGGGCGGGGGGGGACAAAAGCCCTCAGGTCTCAGAATCAATGAAATATGGCAACAGTGGAATGTAGGATATGTGAGGGAACATGTCAATTTCTTTCTGTGAATGCATCTGGTTGAACTGATGTTCTGGACCAAACCAAACAAGTCAAGACGCGCCCACATCCCCAGGCACATGTGTTCAGGCTTCCTGGGGCAAAACGGCTGGGGATTTCCAGGGGACGGGTGATTCGAGACGGGGTAATACTATCTGCTGCAGCCGGCCGGGCCGGGGATAATTGCTGTCAGATCCTGTGCTCCAGGGGTGTAAGATGAACCCCAGAGGAGGCGGGAAGGAATGTTTATTCAAAGAGAAGCAAAAGTTTCCAGAGCGTTTCCATTCCAACGGCCGCCACCAGCCTGGTCTGTCTGAGACCCTCTCCGCTTTTCTTTGTCTCCATTTCTATTTATTCTCCTGGGGTGGGGGGAGTCGCTGTTTCCCACCCAGCGAGCTCTGGACAGATACGGCCGAGTGCAGGGTGGGGGCGGCCGTGTGGAGCGGGAGGTGCTGGGTTCCCTGGGGATGTGGGATGAGCTGTGTGCTCATCGCTATTAGAACCTGAGCTTCCAGAGGTGGGGATGGGCCTTGATCCCCAGCACATCTGGCCAGCAGCTTGCAGTGTCATCTCCCAGCGCCCTTAGAAGTACTCGGGAGGACACGATGCAGATGGGAAGGCTCCGGAATGAAGACAGAGACGTGCAGACCTGGGGAATCAGGGGGTGTGACCTGTCTGGGAAAGGCTGGGGAGAGGAGTGCAGAGAAGGAACACAGGTGCTCTCCACCGGCCGGGGCCAAGCCCGTCCCCCTGCCCCTGGGGACCCACGTGGACACGAGGCGGAAACCGCCTGCCACGGATCCTGGGTCTTCCCCCATCATGGTTTGGTTCCCCCAGGAGCAGACCCCGAGCTGAGGCTTGGAATGAACCTTGTTTATTTAAGGGGAGCAGGAAGTGAGCGGGGACCGTGCCAGCAGCATGGATCGGCACGTGGTCTCCGCCGTGGGCACTGGGGCTCAGTACCTGGGACGGGGCCCTGGGGAGACATGAGGAACACGCACCCAGAGCCTCAGGCGTGGCTAGTCAGCAACCTCCGTGTGTGGGGTGAGGCCGAGGAGGGCCTCAGGGGGATACTGTATCCTTAGTCTTTGCATCCCCTCCAAGGGACGCATAGACACGTGGACTTCGAGGTTGTGAGACGCTGCTGGTGACGGTCACATTTGCTGACGCTGTTGTAACTGTGAGTGGGGCAGTCGGGTCCCCGTGTGGCCACCTGCGCACCCCTCTTCCCCATCCGTGAAGTGGGGAGATCCAGGTCACGTGACCATGACTGTGAGTGAGAGGGCATATGAGGGGGGCAGGGCGCAAGGGAAACGGGAGCGTGAGCCCCAGGGGCTGCCTCTCTCATCCCCCGCCGCCGTGCGCCAGGCTGCAGGGGGATGCGGGGATACCCAGGGGTGTGTGGGGAGTTGCGGGGGACAGAGCTTTCAGCATCTCAGAAGCCACCACAGGGGGCACGGTGGGGATGTAGCAAAGTCCCCGTGCTGAACCGCTCCCTCTGACTGGAAAGCCAGCCCAGCCCTGCGTCTCCAGGGTTTACTGCTTGTGCCAGGAGAGGAGCGGGTGGCTCTTGGCCAAAGGATTAAGAGTGTGGCTTTGGAACAGGACATCTGGGGGGTATATCTGGCTCCACCATTTGACAGCTGTGTGACTCCAGGCGCCTTCCCAGTGTCTCTGAACCAAACCTCGGTGTCCCGTGTGTGAACAGAGCTCTGGCCCAGTGCCTCCTTCTCATGCCGTTTGGGAAGCGTGGGTGCAAGGAAGCGGGGTGCCTGGTGGAGTGGGGGAGCCCACAGGATCGGTGGGGCGGCCTGGCCTCCAGGCAGAGTGGGCCCCCCCTCCTCCATGCCTCGGACTCGGTGCTCTAGTCCCCGACGCTCCAAGTTTCCAAAATGAAAGTGGACCTTCCCTGGTGGCCCGAGGCCTTGGAGGGGCGGCCGTGTGGAGCGGGAGGTGCTGGGTTCCCTGGGGATGTGGGATGAGCTGTGTGCTCATCGCTATTAGAACCTGAGCTTCCAGAGGTGGGGATGGGCCTTGATCCCCAGCACATCTGGCCAGCAGCTTGCAGTGTCATCTCCCAGCGCCCTTAGAAGTACTCGGGAGGACACGATGCAGATGGGAAGGCTCCGGAATGAAGACAGAGACGTGCAGACCTGGGGAATCAGGGGGTGTGACCTGTCTGGGAAAGGCTGGGGAGAGGAGTGCAGAGAAGGAACACAGGTGCTCTCCACCGGCCGGGGCCAAGCCCGTCCCCCTGCCCCTGGGGACCCACGTGGACACGAGGCGGAAACCGCCTGCCACGGATCCTGGGTCTTCCCCCATCATGGTTTGGTTCCCCCAGGAGCAGACCCCGAGCTGAGGCTTGGAATGAACCTTGTTTATTTAAGGGGAGCAGGAAGTGAGCGGGGACCGTGCCAGCAGCATGGATCGGCACGTGGTCTCCGCCGTGGGCACTGGGGCTCAGTACCTGGGACGGGGCCCTGGGGAGACATGAGGAACACGCACCCAGAGCCTCAGGCGTGGCTAGTCAGCAACCTCCGTGTGTGGGGTGAGGCCGAGGAGGGCCTCAGGGGGATACTGTATCCTTAGTCTTTGCATCCCCTCCAAGGGACGCATAGACACGTGGACTTCGAGGTTGTGAGACGCTGCTGGTGACGGTCACATTTGCTGACGCTGTTGTAACTGTGAGTGGGGCAGTCGGGTCCCCGTGTGGCCACCTGCGCACCCCTCTTCCCCATCCGTGAAGTGGGGAGATCCAGGTCACGTGACCATGACTGTGAGTGAGAGGGCATATGAGGGGGGCAGGGCGCAAGGGAAACGGGAGCGTGAGCCCCAGGGGCTGCCTCTCTCATCCCCCGCCGCCGTGCGCCAGGCTGCAGGGGGATGCGGGGATACCCAGGGGTGTGTGGGGAGTTGCGGGGGACAGAGCTTTCAGCATCTCAGAAGCCACCACAGGGGGCACGGTGGGGATGTAGCAAAGTCCCCGTGCTGAACCGCTCCCTCTGACTGGAAAGCCAGCCCAGCCCTGCGTCTCCAGGGTTTACTGCTTGTGCCAGGAGAGGAGCGGGTGGCTCTTGGCCAAAGGATTAAGAGTGTGGCTTTGGAACAGGACATCTGGGGGGTATATCTGGCTCCACCATTTGACAGCTGTGTGACTCCAGGCGCCTTCCCAGTGTCTCTGAACCAAACCTCGGTGTCCCGTGTGTGAACAGAGCTCTGGCCCAGTGCCTCCTTCTCATGCCGTTTGGGAAGCGTGGGTGCAAGGAAGCGGGGTGCCTGGTGGAGTGGGGGAGCCCACAGGATCGGTGGGGCGGCCTGGCCTCCAGGCAGAGTGGGCCCCCCCTCCTCCATGCCTCGGACTCGGTGCTCTAGTCCCCGACGCTCCAAGTTTCCAAAATGAAAGTGGACCTTCCCTGGTGGCCCGAGGCCTTGGGTTTTATTAACTCCTCGGTCTCCCTCCTGCGACCTTTCGCCCCTTCCCTCCCCTCCTCTGGCGTCCAGTTGGCCTGAAAACAGCTTCATTACTCTACCTTTTCTCCGTAGGCGGTGGCTGTGAAATATTGAACCTCAGCGGCGCTGGTGTTGAATTGGATACGGTCCACTTCACTTCTCTGTTGTGGGGAGGGAGGGATCATTCGTTCCTCTGCTGGTCCTAAGGTTTTGTGCTCAGAGCCTGCTCCCGGAGCTCTGGTTCAGCACGAAGTGGTGTTTTCCGGAGTGAGGGGTCGGGGCCGGCCCCACGAGGATGCTGGCACTGGGCTCAGGGCCTTGGGTTCCAGTCCCAGCCGCACCGCTTGACCTCGTCTCGCCCCTCTCTGAGCGGGCTGTCTCTTGCCAAGGATGGATGAGCTGGTGTGCGTTTCTCAGGGTGCTCGGGGAGCTGTGATGAGATGGACAGGACACACGCAGTGAACCCCAACTCCCTAAGTGCTACCTCGCAGTTCCGATGCCTTTTCTTTTAATGACTTTTGATGACAGTATTTCCAAAATGCCTCAGGTGGCTTCCTGGAAGGCAGGGGGCAGCCTTGTTGGTGGCCGAATATGTCCTGGTTCTTCTACCAGGTGAGCCACAGTTTCCTTACCTGTAAATTGGGGTGAGCATCTCTAGGCTGTAGTGAGTGTTAGGTGGGAAATATCACCTGGGACCCAGCAGGCATCTGGGTGAGAGGTCTCAGTGGGTTGAGTTCTTGCATTTCTCAGGGCTCGGGGTCACAGATGGCCTTTCCTTTAGAGTGAAGTGGCTGGGCTCCCAGCCCTGACTTCTCACTGCTCCTGGGATTCCTCCCCTGGCCATGTTGTGCTTCTAGTCTCGCATGGTCTGGAAACCTGCACTGCTAAATTTACTAACACTGTGTGCAAACTAAGAGGTGGTAGGCTCTGAGGGGGGTTTGAGGAGTTTCTCCAGTGATGGAGGCACCTGGACTTCCGGCGGTATGACGTGGCGTGACACGCTGGACTTCCCTGCAGGGTCTGAGTGCTGTGTCCTGGCTCACTTATTTCCTTATCCATCTGTTCCTCAGGCCTGCACTGAGCAGAGTGCAAGGCCAAGCGTGTGCACAAAAGGACCCAGGCCCTTGGCCTGGAGAGTGCAAGGTGCTGGGTGGAAAACCTCCAGTGAGGGAGGCGACCGCTGCTCCAAGCATGTAACTGGGGGCTTTCTGTCGATCCCTGGAAACTAACGCTTCCTTGAGTGATCTGTGCCTGGCTGTTCCAAGTTCCCTTCCAGCCACTGGACACTCGTAGCCTCTGTGGCTCCCAGAGGCAAGCCCCAGTTTGCTGGGCGGTATGGAGAATTTTCTAGAATGCCACTGAGATGTGCTGTGTGGGCTCAGTCACTTAGTTGTGTCTGACTCCTTGCGACGCTGAGGACTGCACCCGTCAGGCTCCTGTCTATCGGATTTCCCAGGCGAGAATACTGCAGTGGGTTGCCATTTCCTTCTCCAGGGGATCTTCCAGACTCAGATATCGAACCCATGTCTCTCACATCTCCTGCGCTGCAAGGTGGATTCTTCATCATCTGAGCCACCAGGGACAGTAATTTAAAGTACAGGATTTATTTGGCAAAAACAGAACTGTGTTTGGCAACATGGAACTGAACATTACTCTTCATACAAAGTTAAAAGCACATTGTATTTCCTTCCTGACCACTTGCTCAGTCCCCTATCTCTTTGAGAGAGATAAGCTTCATCTAAATTATTTCATCTGATCGATGATTGTCATTTATAACTTCATCGCTGCTTCTGTCTCAGGCATTCCTTTGGAAAAGGTGTATGGATTCATTACATATTCTAATGTGTTGCCTATAGATTATAAGATAAAGTCAAGGATGTATCTGCTGATGCTTTTTAAGTTGACCTGTTTTTATACTTAGAAATGTCTCCTAATAGTAGCCTTCCCTGGTGACTCAGATGGTAAAGAATCTGCCTGCAAAGCAGGAGACACATGCTTGATCCCTGAGTCAGGAACATCCCCTGGAGAAGGAAACGGCATCTGAGTGCTGTGTCCTGGCTCACTTATTTCCTTATCCATCTGTTCCTCAGGCCTGCACTGAGCAGAGTGCAAGGCCAAGCGTGTGCACAAAAGGACCCAGGCCCTTGGCCTGGAGAGTGCAAGGTGCTGGGTGGAAAACCTCCAGTGAGGGGAGGCGACCGCTGCTCCAAGCATGTAACTGGGGGCTTTCTGTCGATCCCTGGAAACTAACGCTTCCTTGAGTGATCTGTGCCTGGCTGTTCCAAGTTCCCTTCCAGCCACTGGACACTCGTAGCCTCTGTGGCTCCCAGAGGCAAGCCCCAGTTTGCTGGGCGGTATGGAGAATTTTCTAGAATGCCACTGAGATGTGCTGTGTGGGCTCAGTCACTTAGTTGTGTCTGACTCCTTGCGACGCTGAGGACTGCACCCGCCAGGCTCCTGTCTATCGGATTTCCCAGGCGAGAATACTGCAGTGGGTTGCCATTTCCTTCTCCAGGGGATCTTCCAGACTCAGATATCGAACCCATGTCTCTCACATCTCCTGCGCTGCAAGGTGGATTCTTCATCATCTGAGCCACCAGGGACAGTAATTTAAAGTACAGGATTTATTTGGCAAAAACAGAACTGTGTTTGGCAACATGGAACTGAACATTACTCTTCATACAAAGTTAAAAGCACATTGTATTTCCTTCCTGACCACTTGCTCAGTCCCCTATCTCTTTGAGAGAGATAAGCTTCATCTAAATTATTTCATCTGATCGATGATTGTCATTTATAACTTCATCGCTGCTTCTGTCTCAGGCATTCCTTTGGAAAAGGTGTATGGATTCATTACATATTCTAATGTGTTGCCTATAGATTATAAGATAAAGTCAAGGATGTATCTGCTGATGCTTTTTAAGTTGACCTGTTTTTATACTTAGAAATGTCTCCTAATAGTAGCCTTCCCTGGTGACTCAGATGGTAAAGAATCTGCCTGCAAAGCAGGAGACACATGCTTGATCCCTGAGTCAGGAACATCCCCTGGAGAAGGAAACGGCAACCCACTCCAGTATTCTTGCCTGGAAAATTCCATGGACAGAGGAGCCTGGTGGGCTGCAGTCCATGGGGTCGCAAAGAGTTCGACCCAGCTGAGTGACTTCCCCAGCAGGGAAGTTTAAAGTGAGTTTCCAGAAGCTCAGCTTAAACTTGGCTGTGGTGAGAAAGGAAGTGGAGGTAGGGGGTTGAGGCAGGAAGGGTTGGGGAGGAAAGGGGAGGCGAAGAGGGGCCGGGGCAAGGGCAGATTTTCTGAGGTGTGAAGAGTCTGCGGAGAAGTCTTCAAGCTCCGCTTTCTAACCCGGGCTGCAGGCACGCCGCCATTGGCTGAAGACTTCTCACGCCCCCACGTCAGCAGACCCGTGGGTGCAGCCCCACCTGCCAAACGAAGGCAGACAGGTGTGACGTGAGGAAGACAAGGAAAACAGCCATGCTAAGGGAACCGGGAGTTCCGGGGAGAACGCGGGACTTTGAGGCCCTGCCGTGCCCTCTGCGTATGGAAAGTCCTGGGGCAAACCGAGGTCTCCGTATCCATCTGCAAATCTGTTGATTTGCTTGAAGGTCAGAAGGAGAGTTGGTTGGATTAAATTGGAGACATGAGTCACTGCCTGGGCTCCAGAATCTGCCCCCTGCCCCCCGAAACTCTCAGGAGAGCTTCTGGAAGGAAAGAAGTCCCCATCCGCCCATGTGTTCCCCCACTAGGGAGCCCCCACTGCCCAGGGTATGAGGCCAAGGGGCTGGGCTGGCCCACGCTCAGAGTCAGGTCTCAGGCTGTTGGGCCCTCCAGCCCCCTTTTCCAACCTGCGATCCTCTCGGCCTTCCAACATGGTGACTACATCTCCTGGAGTGGAGTTTGCTTTGGGAGTTCCTCTTCTGCAGAAGATCGCTCTTGGATCTGGGGCCAGACCGAACATGTGCCGTGTGTCCGTGAAGACCCCACGGGCCTGTCTGCGCGCTCACCTGGCTTGGTTCTAGGGTCCTCCCCATTTCACGGATGAGAAGACAGAGGCCGGGGTGTACCCGTCAGGGGGCAGGACGTGCTGCTGGCAGCCTGACCCTGGGCTCCAGGGCTGCTTCTGAAACTGCCTGGATGTGCTCAGCACTTTGTGAGCCTGTTCTCATGTCCAAGGCTGCGTGTGTTCTCACAGTGGCCTCTGGGAGAGGCACCCAACCCCGCTTTACTGGTTGGGGGTACTGAGGGCTTGGCAAGCAAGGGTCACCCCAGTTGAAAGTGGTGCAGGCGCCATCTTGCCCCTGGAGCTTCCGAGTTCTCACCTCCCCTGGGCACCGGCACTCCAGTAGAGATGCCGACTGAGCCCTAAAGTTCAATCAGGGCCCCTTCCTGGGTTGATGCCAGCCAGATCTTGGCGGAGTGCCGCCCGCCTGGGCTTGTGGGGTAGCTCATCCCTGTGGCAGCTCATCCTCTGGGCTGGGTCCTGGGACACTTGGCACCAGCCTGTGCCCCCACCAGTTCCCTCCTGCAGAGCCATGGTGTGGTGGGTCCTCCGGGGCCCAGTTGCACTTGTCTGTGCCCTGGAGGGTCTGTCTGCCCCCCGAGATGGCTGAGAGCTGAGCCTGGCTTTCTAGCTCTGCAGTTTGTGGAGCAGGGCTGTGAGAGGCTGCACCTGGTCCCTGAAGCCTCTTTGGACACCTCGGGGTGGCTCCTTGGTCCCTCACCCTTATTAGGGGGACACCCTGTCACCATGGGTGCAGAAGCTGGGACTAGCAAAGCTCAGCAACCCACTGAAGGGTGTGAAGAAGCGGGAGAGCCTGTCTCCCAGCCGGGCGCTCCTGGGCGCCCACCTCCGTCTTCGGCAATCCCCTGCCGTATCCCGGGTGGAGAGCTGCAGCCCTCCCTGGAGTGCCCTGGGTTTCGGTGCTTTGTTGGTGCTGACATTTATCTGGTGGGAGTCACTTCCCTGAAGGCGGCAGAGTCTCCATACTCATCGGCTCCTCAGATGTCACGCTAGCTTTGCACTTGTTTATAAAGAGAGAGAGCGGCGGCTATGGAAAGCCAGAGGGTTAGTCACTTGGTTGTGTCCGACTCTTTGTGACCCCTGGACTCTAGCCCACCAGACTCTTCTGCCCATGGGGATTCTCCAGGCAAGAACACTGGAGCGAGTCAGGGCTATTGTGATGCCCCGAGCGAGTCGTCCATGTTTCCAGGAGGCTCCAACCATGCGTGCCCCTCTGAGCCCTTCCTTTCTGTGGGTCTGGTCTGTCGGATCATGTTTGAAACGGGGCATGGTGCCGGGTTGGTGACCGTAGAGTTTCAGAGGACAGCTGTTTGTAGATTTGAGGATGGGTGTTATGGAGTGTCTCTGATGTGCAGACTGGTGTTTGTGTTGCTGGGGCAGCCCTCCCACCAGGGATGGGTGTTAGAGCTGAGAACAGCTGGGCATTGAGCCTTCATCACCACCAAAGGGGTCTCTTTGCTCACAGAATGGATCTGTTGTGATGCAGTTGCAGAGAAAGAGACCCTTCTGTCTGGCTCCCTGAAAGGAGATCTAACACCAGGATTACCTGCTTTCAAGATGCTTGGAAAGGCTTGAAGAGCACCTCAAAGCTCGAATATCCAAGATTAAACTTCTAGAAAACCTGCTGCCTGGTCCGAGGTCAGGAAGCCAGCAGGGGCAAGTCCGTCTATGGAGCCACACGTGCTAGCCGCCACCCATCCCTGCAAGGCAGCCCCTCCCTCCCCACCTGGCTCAGCCCCCGATTTAAATTTTGCTGAAGTACTTTCAAGAACTGGCATTCTGGCTATGACCCTAGCTGAAAGGGAGTCCTTGAAATGTCTTTTAAAAGTGTTTTGTTTACTAGTGTACCTTCTCTCTCTATATATATTTTTTGGTTGTTTTTCAAAAAGAAGAATTGAGGTGGCTTTGTTGTTGTTTAGTCACTAAGTTGTGTCTGACTCTTTTGCAACCTCATGGGCTGTGGAGCCCACCAGGCTCCTCTGTCCATGAGAATACTGGAGTGGGTAACCATTCTTCTTCTAGGGGATCTTCCCGACCCAGGGATCGAACGCGTCTCTCTTGCATTGCAGGAGAATTCTTTACCACTGAGCCACCAGGGAAGACCTGAAGATGTAAAAGCAACATGAGAATAAACTAAGTGAGGAAAAAAGGAGAGGAAAAGATGGAGCTAGGGACAGGCTCAGCTCATAAAATACTTGCTGTGTTGCTAAAGATGGGTCACAGATTTGGCTCTGAGCTCCCTAGCAGCTGGAGTCGAGAGAGAAATTGGAACAGCTGCATATAGACCCATTGTTTAGGAGAGCTTTCCTGAAGCGAGCAGTGATACCAACGGCTGTTGGGGCGATCCCATATCCTTGCAGAGAATGCAGTGTTCGGTTTCATTCAGCTATTACCTGTAAGGGATCAAAATGCGGTGTGGTGACTTTATTCCCAATCCCAGTTTGCCAAGGTGTCTCTACCAGAAACCAGGACAGCTAGTTGGAATGCTCCGGTCCCTGCATTGTCAAGGGTGGTGAAGGCATTCACTCCATGTGGTATCGGAGACGTAGGCGGTAGCTGTCCAACCTTGCACCACAGGGAGGCTCACCAGGAGGAGTTCAGGGGATGCTGAGGGAGCCCGTTTCCAGGGATACAGACGTGCTACATTTGGAGATGGGGACGAAGGGAGCATTCTGTATGCTCAACAACCTGTCGTGGGTAACGTTTGTATTCATAGCTAGCAGGACAGACTCAACATAAAACTTGGTCTAGAAGTGTCTCTTTCTGGATTGCCCCCCCGCCCGCCTTGCCTCCTGCCCAGTTAGTGCCCCATCTCGTCTTTACTGCTGTTCACCGCTCAGTCGCGTCCGACTCTGCGACCCCACGGACTGCAGCACACCACTGTCTCCTTGAGTTTGCCCAAATTCATGTCCATTGAGTCAGTGATGCTAGCTAACCATCTTGCCCCTTCTCCTTTTGCCTTCAGTCTTGCCTAGCATCAGGGTCTTTTCCAGTGAGTCAGCTCTTCACATCATGTGGCCAAAGTATTGGAGCTTTAGCTTCAGCATCAGTCCTTCCACGAATATTCAGAATTGATTTCCCTTAGGATGGACTGGTTGGAACTTCTTGCTTCTCCAGTCCCGCAGTTTGAAGGCATGGTTTCTTTGGCATTCGGCCTTCTTTAGGGTCCGCCTCCCACGTCTGCACGCTGCCCCTCGTGGCTCATTTCTGCGACTTTCAGCTCCAGAGTGTGGTCACTGCCCAGGAGACACTGTTGTTACACCTAGACTCTCAGGGCCCTTAGCCTTTGAATCTCAAAACCTTCCTGACAGCTGGCTGCACTCAGATCGAATGGCCGTCTGCTGCAGCCTCTGACAGCTCTGGGGCTTGTAGGCCTGGAGATTATCTGAGATTCAGGCCTCTTGCCTCCTTTTTGGGGAGTGTCACTCATACTGAGAAGTCAGAGCTCGGGGGTGGGGGAGGAGTTGGCACTCCCAGCCACGCCTCCCGCCAGCTTCATATCAGGCACCCACAGAACTCCACCCACAGTGATTTCAAGTGCAAGAAGTCACCTTATTCTGTGCCCTTTAGGGAGGGGACAACGGCACTGTGTGTGCGTGCTTCGTCGTGTCCCACTCTTTGCAACCCCAAGGACTGTAGCCTGCTAGGTGCCTCTGTCCATGGGATTCTCCAGGCAGGAATACTGGAGTGGATTGCCATGCTCCCCTCCAGGGGATCTTCCCGACCCAGCAATCAAACCTGCATCTCCTGCATTGTAGGCAGGCTCTTCATCACTGTGCCAAATCGGTGCTGAAACGTTTTAAAAAACGTTCTCAAGAGGTGAAGATGGATGAACTGGGTTTTGGAACTGTGGTTGCATTTTCAGAATTTGCGTGAAAGCTTGTCTTTATTCGTACTTAAACTGTGGCAAAACAGGCATTAGGGGACTTTCTCTCTTTTCCTTCTTAAAGCAGGATAACACCTTCGTCTTTCATGCATGGCCCCTGTTTTGTCCTAAGTAGGAGGAAACCTTGCTTGTTTTTCTGGCAGGGCCAGTGTTTGGTGGGATGTTTGGATCTGATTTGATGAAGCAAAGCAGGTAGAAGCGGACTGGGGTGTGTTAGGAGGGCAGGTGCTGTGATCCAGTCCAACTTGACTAAGTCAGTTGACTGCCTGGGGCCTCAGCTCCCCCGTTTTGTAAAATGCAGAGATGGCTGGTACTGATGGTGACCCACTGTAGCGAGAAAGGGAGGATTTAACCCAAGGACAGTGCTCACCCAGCGCCTGGTACCTGGGAAGTGCTCATGAGGGGTCACTTGCAGGGGTGCAGCAGGCTTTGATGGATTAACTGGGGACTGAATAATGGAGGCCTTTCCTCCCGTCTCCCAAAGAGCCTGCAGCGAGCCCTTCATTAGCTCTGTGAAAACAGGACGGCCCTTCCACACCATACATCAAGTCTCTCGTTGAATCGTGCCCCATCCAGAATGTTCCCGAATTGCAGACTCACAGCCCAGTCCTGGTGAACCCGCCCAGGACAGTCAGGGCTGTGCTTCCTCCCACGTTCTACACACTGCACACAACTATTCTTGCTTGTCAGTCTCACTGATGGAATCGGAGCACAGGGGTCATGTTTGTGACAGGCAGCGCCCTGCTCTTGAGATGGAACTGCTGTTTCGGCGAGAAATCACTATCTTTCGGGTGGACGCTTCGCCTGTGTCTGCTTGTCAGCTGAGCACTGCCTGACATGTTTGCAAACCTCTCTAATTCCTTTGTAGTCCCCTTGGCTTGGCTCGAGGCCTCGCCTAACTCCTGAAGGTCTGGATCCGTGGGCTGCCTGCTGGAAGCCCATGTTCCCCCCTTTTCCTGCCCCCTCCCCAACCCCTCTTCCCCTCGGCCTCCGAGCACAAGCACTTTCTCAGAGTCTTTCCGGCCTCAGGGCTTTTTCCTGGGTCTGGTCATCTTGCTCATATTCTAGACCTTTCCATCCTCCCTTTCTCACAGACCTGTGCTGGGCACATTCATTTCATGCCAATCAGTTCTCATAGACCTGGAGAATTTTCAAGCCTCCACTGAGCCATTTGTGTGGGCAGCGCATCCAGACGGTGTTGCAGCCTGGCAGGTCCCTGGTGGGCTGTTCTGTTGGGAGTGATTCTATCGATTCTTCCCTCCTCTTGTCCTCTCCTTTTTGGCGTGAATCCTCATGTGCTGAAAAGGCAGTGGCCTCCGAGGTTTATTGCTGTCCACTGATGGGGACTGGAGCATCTTTTTATTCTTTTTCCAGCCAGAAATTCACGCAGAGAATCCTCATCTTCAAGTACTCATTGTGCCTTAGTGGCTGCGTTTGCTCCAGGCCTCACAAACACATTCCAGCTCTGAAAGTGCCTCCTTTGCTGGGACCTGGGACAACCCTCTGCCCAGGGGCTTGGTCAGGAAGGAAACCCGATCCGGTCCCACTTTTGCTCTGTACCCGCTCTCACCACAGAGTCTAGTTTCACTACCCAGTTCTTCCCATGTTACGCAGCCCCAGACCACCTTCCTGGCCCCGTGCCCAGGCCTTGTTGACGGCCCAGAGATGAAGGCTGATGTTTCTGACAGGGCGATGTTATCATCGCAGGTTGCTACTGCATCTGTGTCTGGCCTGGGGGGTCCTTTGCCTCCCGATGCACGTTTAAATGTCAACATACAATGATTCTAGCACTTTCTGGAGGGCTTAGAGCTTTGTCAGGACAGTGGACATGTTTATGAAACAGGATGTACCCCTCCACCCCTTTAAAAATTAGGTCACGCAATGACATTTGGGAAAAAACATCAAGGTTTGAATACATAAGCCGTGTGCCTTGTTAATTCTGACAGCGAGGGCCTTGGGGTTGCAAGGTATAAATGAACTCAGTTTGTATTATTGGACTGTTTGGTTCCATTTACTGTTTTAACTTAACGAGGATGTAGTTGCATATTACAAGGACGCAAAAGTGGCCTGGATCGCGGGACCTGTTCTTAGCTCCACCACTAACTACGTGGCGAGCCTAGCAAGGGCTGGGGGTTAAGGGTAGAGGCGCTGGTCATGTCAGGGCTTTAGGCCCCCAGAGTGGACGTGCTTGGGTCCTCAGCATGTGTGTGAGGGAACCAAGATGGAGAGAAATGAAATGACCTCACTTCCAGGCTCACTCAGTGGCTGGCGGAGTTGGGTTCACACCCAGGTGGGTCTGTCCTGAGGCCTCAGTTCCCAGCCTCTGGAGACGTGGCAGGTGGGGCCCCTGTCAACATACACCACTCTCAGCTCCTGTCCCTGCGGGGCCTGAGAAGGGAGGGCACAGACATCTGTGGTGGAAAGGGAAGGTGAGGAGCCTTCCCTGCGCATTCACTGAGGCGCGGGTTTTGCCACTCATTCATTCACGCCCTCAACTGTCATTCACTCCTCAGTCAGTCATTCATGCCCTCAGTCAGTCACTCCTCAGTCAGTCATCCCCCCCTCAGTCAGTAATTCACTCCCTCAGTCAGTCACTCACTCCCTCAGTCAGTCAGTCCCTCCTCAGTCAGTCATTCACTCCCTCAGTCATTCACTCCCTCAGTCATTCATCCCCTCAGTCAGTCAGTCACTCCTCAGTCATTCATCCCCTCAGTCAGTCAGTCACTCCTGTCAGTCACCCCCTCAGTCAGTCAGCCACTCCTCAGTCAGTCAGTCACTCCTCAGTCAGCCACTCCTCAGTCAGTCAGCCACTCCTCAGTCAGCCACTCCTCAGTCAGTCAGTCACTCCTGTCAGCCACTCCTCAGTCAGTCAGTCACTCCTCAGTCAGCCACTCCTCAGTCAGTCAGCCACTCCTCAGTCAGCCACTCCTCAGTCAGTCAGTCACTCCTGTCAGCCACTCCTCAGTCAGTCAGTCACTCCTCAGTCAGCCACTCCTCAGTCAGTCAGCCACTCCTCAGTCAGCCACTCCTCAGTCAGTCAGTCACTCCTGTCAGCCACTCCTCAGTCAGTCAGTCACTCCTCAGTCAGCCACTCCTCAGTCAGTCAGCCACTCCTCAGTCAGCCACTCCTCAGTCAGTCAGTCACTCCTGTCAGCCACTCCTCAGTCAGTCAGTCACTCCTCAGTCAGCCACTCCTCAGTCAGTCAGCCACTCCTCAGTCAGCCACTCCTCAGTCAGTCAGTCACTCCTGTCAGCCACTCCTCAGTCAGTCAGTCACTCCTCAGTCAGCCACTCCTCAGTCAGTCAGCCACTCCTCAGTCAGCCACTCCTCAGTCAGTCAGTCACTCCTGTCAGCCACTCCTCAGTCAGTCAGTCACTCCTCAGTCAGCCACTCCTCAGTCAGTCAGCCACTCCTCAGTCAGCCACTCCTCAGTCAGTCAGTCACTCCTGTCAGCCACTCCTCAGTCAGTCAGTCACTCCTCAGTCAGCCACTCCTCA
This sequence comes from Madoqua kirkii, assembly GCA_006408675.1. Classification (NCBI taxonomy): domain Eukaryota; kingdom Metazoa; phylum Chordata; class Mammalia; order Artiodactyla; family Bovidae; genus Madoqua; species Madoqua kirkii. The sequence continues at coordinate 18,222 of SJYC01040685.1, forward strand.
GTCAGTCAGCCACTCCTCAGTCAGCCACTCCTCAGTCAGTCAGTCACTCCTGTCAGCCACTCCTCAGTCAGTCAGTCACTCCTCAGTCAGCCACTCCTCAGTCAGTCAGCCACTCCTCAGTCAGCCACTCCTCAGTCAGTCGTTCACTCCTCAGTCAGTCATCTGCCCCCTCAGTAAATTGTTCACTCTTCACTCATTCAGTCCCTTGCTCATTGTTTCAGTCCCTCACTTATTCATTTGTTCATGCACTTGTTTACTCCCTCCCTCACTCATTTACTCCCTCACTCATTCAATGACTCTGTCATTCCCTCACTCATTCATTTAGTAGGTGGCGTAGCCACTGTATGGTACCATTCTAGGCGCTGTGATGAGTCAGACAAGGTAGAGGGGAGGACAGATATTGAGCAAGAACAGGGATGAGATGATGTAGGACAGCTGTGGGCTATAAGGTGTGAGTCCAAGCGCCTGACGGGAGAGGGTGAGAGAAGGTGAAGTGAGGAGGTGAGCACACAGTGGAGACAGTGCTCCTCTGGGTTGCTGTAACAGGGAGCGGAGAGTGAGTGCTGGCTGGGTGGGGAGGTGGGACAAACGTCTGGCACTTGGCACGTGTTTTCATGTTGAGTGAGTGAATCGAGTCTGTGCTGAGTGAAGGGGAGGCACTGTGTCATCTGTTTGGGCTGCATAACAAGATGTGAGACGTGGTGGCTTCACGTCAACAGAAACTTACAGTTGTGGAGGCTTCGAGACACACATGGCTTCGGCATGGCCCATTTCCGGTGAGAACCCTCTTCTGGGCTGCAGACAGCTCCTTCTCCTTGTATCCTCGCCTGGTGAGACAGGGGGGCGCTAGCTATCTGGTAGCCTGTTGGAAGGACACTAATGGACTTGTGAAGGCTCCATCCTCGTGACGCAAGGTCGCTGCTCTTAACATCATTACACTGGGGATTAGATTTTAACATGTGACTCTGAGGCGGGTGAGGCACAAACGTTCGCACCACGATGGGTGAATGGAGGGCATGAGGAATGAATGAGAGGATGAAGGGCATGATGAACTCATTCAGGGATGGACGAGTGAACGCAGGGACTGGCTGGGTGAGTGGAGGGCACTTTGAAGCCCCGGCGCACGGGCTCAGGGTGGCGGTGGAGGGGCTGGAGTGACGATCCAGGTGGGTGTCTCTCGGGCCTCCCTACTCTTGGGTTGCTTTGTCGGACCGTTGCCTGGAGGTGTACAGAGCGGCTTCCTTCCTTCTGCAGTGCCCACCCTGTGGGTTGACACTAGGTCTAAGGCAAGTTTTGAAGCTCAGGGGCTCGGGTGGGTGACTTATGCTCACCTTTCTCACCAACAATTTCCAGCAAGTGTGGGGCAGGCACACTTGGGTGTTGGGAGGAGCTCGGTCTGGCTGGAGCACCCAGGGAGGGGAGTCGGGGCTGAGGGAGGTGGGAGAGGGGGCAGGGCAGGGACGTGGGATCTCTTTCCGCCAAGACTGGGGAGCCGTGAAGGACTTGGGTCAAGGAAGCAAGGACATGCTTTATGACGTGGACTCATCCCTTTGGCCTCCAGGGACCTGATTGTGCAGCCTCCTTCCCTGGCAGCCCTGATAGGGGCCCCAGAGTGAAGATTCCTCACTCTGAGCTGCAGAGAACCGAGGTGATGGTGAGCCATCTCAAAGTGAAACGGCTGCTTGTGGAGTCCTGCTGGGGTGGCCTGTGAACGGCTGCAGGAAGTGGGCAGGACTGTGCCCCCCTAACAACACATGTCACTGGGCTCAGGGCCCAGCTGGATCATCCAGGGTGCTCATACCTCGACATTCTTCACTAACATCTCAACACCTGCAAAGACCCTTCGTCCAGATGGGCTCGCATCGCGGGGTCTGGGTGTGAGGAAGCGAACACATCGGTGGGGGAGGTTGCTCAGCCTGCCACACCTGCCTGCTGTCTCACACCCCCGGAAAAACCCTGCGCTGCAGGGGCCTGGCTGGAGTGGGGGACTGAGAGGCACTGTCCTCCCCAGGGACCCGGCTGCCGGAGCTGAGGCTCTGAGCCATGGCTCCCCGGGCTTCCCGTGCGCTCTGCAGCCCGCTGGCCGGGTCCCACTGATGACCGAGCCGGGTCATCCATGGGGAAGCCCAGGAGGGGTGACAGGGCAGGGGGCATTCGCCTGGGGGCTCAGCCCTTCATTCTTCCTGTTGGGGAGACAAGGGTCACCAGCAGGGCCTTGTAAAGCCTTCCCAACCCATGTAAAATCCTTTCCAGGCTGGCTCACGCTTGATGTCCCAGGAGGCCCGGCAGCACGTGGGCCACTGGCTCTTAAAGCGACAGCAAATTAGAGATTCCCCTGATGAGCTGGGGGGCTTCTCCGATGTGCAGGGCAGTCCTGATGAGCCTGGAGCTGAGGCCAGCTCCCAGGATCCAGACCTGGACCCCTAGTGCTGGCGCAGGCCCAGTGTTAGCCGTCATGGTGAGCAGGCGCCCTCCTATGGGTGCTGGGGGCCAGCTGCCCCCCTGCTGTCTTTGGTCCATCCCCCCGGTCCCCTCCGGGCCAGGTGTTACTGTCCACCCATCCTCGCCACCCCTCCCCCACCCCGGGAGCCTATAAATGATTTCCTAGAGTCACTAGCGGGGACCCCAAGCCTGTGCTTGTTCTCACTGCACAGCTCCGACCCTGGGCCTGCTCCTGTGTGATGGGCGGGGTCGGGGCAGCATGGCCCTGGCTTCCGGGAGGCACTAGACGGACAGGAGATGCTGCGGGAGAGAACCAGGGCAGGGCAGTGGTGGAAGCAGCCTGTGCCCGGGGCGGGGGGCCTGGGGAAGCAGCTGTCCACTCAAGCCTGGCCAGGAAGGCGGGCACTACAAGGAACAGAGAGAACAGGGTTGCGTGAGAAGGGGGGCGTCCTGGAGAGGCCTGGGGTTTGGGATGCAGTGTCTCCCAGGCCAGTTTCCCTGTCTCCTCTTGCAGGGCTGCAGGGCTGGGCAGGACAACGGAGGCAGGCTGGCCTGGCCTAGAACTGGGCTGGTTCCAGGGCCAGAAGTGGGGGCGGGGCTGCCGTTGGTCCCAGGCCAGCTGCCGAACTGAAGCAGAGAGGCTCAGAGAGAGCTTTGCTCACGGGCACAGAGGTCTGGAGTTGGGGCTGAAACTCAGATCTTTGCGTGCTCACAGGCTTCAGTTAAGCAGAGTGGAGTAGGCTGACAGAGCGGATGCTAACTGAGGCAGACTTAGGGGAAGGGGTGGAGCTTAGGTCCCAGACCAGGAAACTGGGCATCTCAGGCCTTGGGAGCCGCAGAAGGTTGTGAGAGTTTCTGGGCAAGTCGGGGGAAGCTGCGGGAAGGTGAGTGTGGTGCTGCCAAAGGGTCTGATGGAGGAAGGAGCGGTCAGTGTGGGCAGAGACAGGAGTCAGGAGGCCTTGGCATGAGCCCTCCTTGCTTACAGTGGCTGCAGCCCAGCCTGGAGGCCGCCTCCTCCAGGAAGCGTTCCATTGTCCTCTGGGTCTCAAGCTGCCTGTGCTGGCCTGGTCCCAGCCCTCTGTGTTGGCTTAATCAGCACCCTCCCGAGGGCAGGCCTGGGGGTCTCCAGGTTTCCCTTCTCTGTGGGAAGGCCCTGATGTGCATCCCCTGGGTCCAGGGGAGGAGCACACAGGCTGGGACACCTGCTTCTTCCCGCCAGCCTCTGGGGAAGAAGTCTAATTTTACAGGTTTAGAGTTCATCCAATGGATTGTCTTTTTTTTTTTTTTTTTAAAGAAAGGCACTACAATACCAGTATTGACTGTTTTTAATTTGACACTTGATCAAAAGAAAAAAAAATAGCTTCTTAGGAATTCGGAGTATTGATCGGTGGTGTGGCAGGCAGAGGTGGGCTTCCCATCTTAGGGGATTAAAGGGCGAAGGACACAGTAGATTTATTTAAGGTGGGTTTTTGCTTTGAAGGTAAGGCCACTTCTGCTGTTTTGAAAGTGGTGTCTTTGGAGGAGAGCATTAAACTGTCTGTTGAAAGCCCGATCAGATCCACCCCCACCCCACCCCCAGCCCTTCCTGAAGGCTTTGTTCAGCGGCTCTGGACATGCGGGCAGAGGAGCAGAGCGGCGGGCTCGCCAGCCCAGCTCGGGAAGGCAGGGGGCCTTTATGAAAACCCATTCATGCTGCTGGGCTGCATCTCGTGATTTCAGATCGGTGTCCCTGGGGCTCCGATGAGCCGCTTGCAAATTCAGAAGTGCGGTACATTAATTAACGAATTAATCCGCGGAAAAGCTCTATGAATTAGCCAGAATCGTCACCCGTGTTCTTGGATGGGCACCTGAAGGACGAGGCCGGCTGGACCGTGAGAACGTGAACCTTTCTCCCGGGGCCGGGGGCTGGCCTTGGGGCCCCCTTGCTTGCGAGACCGCTTTTGTGTTGGGGGACCCTGGAGACAGAGAGGGGGTGGAGGGGTTCTGCCTCAACCTGCTCGCGCTGCTGTGATCCGGGCTGGACTCAACACAGACGGTCCCTACTCACAGTTCTGGAGACTGGACTCCCAGGCTGGGTGCTGGCTGACTCCAGAGCCAGTGATGGTCTCGTCCTGACCGGCAGACACTTGCCGCCTTGTGTGGTCACATGGTGGAGAGAGACCTCTTTCTCTGAGCGGTGGTTCCCAACCTTGTTGGCACCAGGGACCAGCTTTGTGGAAGACAGTTTTTCCATGGACCGGGGTGGGGGATGGTTTCGGATGAGCCAAATGCATTTCATTTACCGTGTACTTTGTTTCCATGACATCAGCTCCACCTCAGATCATCAGGCGTTACATCCGGAGTTTAGGGAGCCCTGCTTATGAGGGCACACTCCTATCGGTTTAGGGTCCCACCCTAACGGCTTCATTTAACCTTCGTTACCTGGACAAGGAAATGGAAACCCACTCCAGTATTTCTGTCTGGGAAGTCCCATGGATTGAGGAGCCTGGTGGGCTATAGTCTATAGGGTTGCACAGAGTCAGGCACGACTTAGCGACTAAACAGCGACAACAACCTCTTACAGTCAGGTCGCGGGGTAGGTCTTCATCATATGAGCTTGTGGAAGGCACAGTTCAGGCCACGGCAGGGTTGTGGGCATCAGCCCTTCTTACTGGGGTGGCCGCTCCCCAGCCCAGGCACCGCCTCCTCCAGGAAGCCTTCCCTTCTCTCCTCTGGGTTTCCTGGGTGCCCTGTGTTGTCCTGGGCCCTGGCCTTCTGTGTCGACTCTCTTGGTCAATCAGCCCTTTGCTGTCCGGGTTTGGCTTTAAGGTTAGACCTGAAGAGGCTAACAGTGGGAGGACAGCGTCCATCTAGTGAGGGTTGGATGCTGTATCTCCCACCCAGGGCACCTGGTTGCAGTTTGGGGTGTGTTTCTGGGGATTTGCGTGCTTTCAGGAGCCCCACCACGATGTTTTTGAGTAATCACTTCTCTGTCTTCAGTGCCTCGCAGACAAGATCTGGCTTTCCTCCCCGTTGCTGTTCAGTGTCTACCACTGAGTGCTGCTGCTGCTGCTGCTAAGTCACTTCAGTCGTATCTGACTCTGTGCGACCCCATAGACGGCAGCCCACCAGGCTCCCCCATCCCTGGGATTCTCCAGGCAAGAACACTGGAGTGGGTTGCCATTTCCTTCTCCAATGCATGAAAGTGGAAAGTGAAAATTGAAAGTGAATTCGCTCAGTCGTGTCCGACTCTTCGCAACCCCAGGGACTGCAGCCTACCAGGCTCCTCGGTCCATGGGATTTTCCAGGCAAGAGTACTGGAGTAGGGTGCCATTGTCTTCTCTGCCACCACCGAGTGGGTGCTGGGTAAATATTTGTTGGTGGAAGGAAGGCTCCCCCCAACGCCTGGCACAGTGTCTGACACCTAGTGGGCACTCAATGCGTGTTTGATGAACTGAATTCATTGAAGTTGGCAATGTGGATCAGTGGCAACTGCCAAAGAGATTGAGTCGCAGTTAATAAAGCCCTCCCAGACCTGGGACGTTAGTAAAATATCACAATTTATGTAAAGCTTTTCATTATAACTCTATTGGGAGTTTCCTCCGTATTAGCATTTTTCAGACGCTCTTCTCAGCAGCTCTTCAAGGATGAAAGCTGTGAGCTGCAGAAGGCAGGTGCTGGAGAACAAACACAGGCGATTTGCACATTCCATAGAGACGGAGGCTGGCAGGACCATCTTCCTGAGATGCTGGGGGCCTCACCCAGCAGGACCATCTTCCTGAGATGCTGGGGGCCTCACCGTGCCTGGGCCTGCAAAGGGCTCTTAACGCACACCTCCTTGCCACCATGCTCTGGAGCCACCAGACAGCTACCGCGGGAGAGGACAGAGTCCCCTCCAGAGTGACAGAAAGGCAGTCCTCACAGCCTCTCGACCCTCCAGGGGGCCTGGGGGAGGGGGCTGTGCTGAGGTGGGGGTGTGGGTGGGGGCTGCCTTTGTGTGGTCGGCAGCTGCGTGACCCTGTGCTGGCAAGATCTTGATGGCTGACCCCAGGGGAGGCCAGTCAAGTCCGTTATGGCCCAGCATTGTGGTCCTCAAGGTGTCTGGGGTGTGGTGGGAATTACTGGGGAGTCTCACAAAGCTTTCCTCCCCACCGTCGCTGGGAACAGCTCCAGCAGGTCTGCAGAGCCGCCGTTTCTGCCCCCAGACTGTGCCGAGCGGCATTCCGTCTGCTTAACTTCCCGCTGTCGTTGTGGTGCTCATCATGTATGCTCATCGGAGAAAAACAAGAGGGTGCAGTTGCAGGGCAGTGGGCAGCGACCTCTCGGCCTCTTGAAGGCTGAGACCACCCCTGCTGCCATCTTGGTGTTGCCCCCTTTCTCCCAGCCCTTTCCTGTTTTGGGTGGTGGGAGGGTGTGTGTCACCATTTGCTGCCAAATGAGTTTTGGCCCCAAACTTGGGCTAGACTTTTGGGTTGTCATAGGACTTTATATTTTTTCTGCTGCAACTGAGAATATTTTATTTATTTTCCTTTATTCTGCCTGTGTGTGAATTACATTATTATTTTTTTTCCCCTCAAACGTTGAAGTAATCTTACATTTACGGGATGTGCCTCACTTATCAACGACATACTTTTTGTGTATTTTTGCATTAATTTCCTTCTTTTTTATTTTATTGGCATATAGTTGATTTGCAACATTGTGTTAATTATTGCTGTACAGAAAAGCGATCCTGTTATATTCATTAAAAAAAATAGATTCTTTTCCGTTATGGTTTATCACAGGATAGTGAATACAGTTCCCTGTGCATATAAAGTAGGACCTTGTTGTTTATCCATTCTGTATATGAAAGCTGGCATCTGCCAACCCCAACCTCTCACTCCGTGCCTCCCCGAGCCTCCTGCCCCTTGCCAAGCATCAGCCTGCACCCCATGTCCATCACAGGACTTTGGATCCTGGGGTGACCTGAGGGGCTGGCCGTGGTTGGGTTAGAGTGGGGTGTTGGGTTGGGGGCCATGTGAAGAGCCACTGCCGTCCCCGACTCTCTGTGAACCTTCCTTTCTTGTGAACCTAGATGTTTCCTCTATGCTTGTTTAATATGCTAAATATCGTTCCCTCACCCGCCACCCCCCGACGGTGGAGTCAGAGCGCAAACAGAGGGGACCGTCCACGCAGACCACGTGGCCACCGGACCTCCCGAAGCCTCAGCTTCCCCGTCTGGAACGCAGGTAGCAGCCCTGCCTGTCGCGAGGCTGTGAGATTCGAGTCACCGCCGTTTGCTGTCAGGACGCCCGGCAAGAGCTGCCGACAAGCCCCCGCGTGCTCGCGCAGTGGCAGCTGACTTTGCCCTGTGTGGGCGGCCGTGGGCCGTGCCCCACCCTTGTGTGGGCGGCCGTGGGCCGTGACTGGTGGCCCGAGCCCCTCCGTTGTGTGCTCCGCGGCCTCGCGGCCTTGGCTCAGCCCCGTGGACAGGAGGCGAGGAGCCCAGACCAGCGCCCGCAGTGCGGGGTGCGGGCCTCTCACCCGACCCCAGGGCCGCGGTCTGGACTCGCTGGGGTCACACCCCCCGGCCCCCTTCGCCTGCAGACTGAACCTTGCTCCTGGGCCCATTTCTTTCTTGTCACTTCTGGGATGTCTTTCTCTTCTTTTCTCCACACTGTGGACAGGTCACCCCTGCATTTCCTCTGGCCCCAACCCTCCCCACTCTTCTGGCCTTGGACTCCATGAGCTGGGGCCAGGGAGTTTGAAGGCTCCTGGAGAGGGCAGACGCGTGGCTGCTGCCTCTGCTCAGACCTCAGTCTCCTCACCTGTGAAATGGGAGCCTTTCTTGCTCACCTCACAGCCAGTGGGCTCTGCTTGGTACGGCCTCTCCTCTGGGCCGTCCCCACCGGTGCCTATTTCCTGCAATGACTTGGACTCTCAGCTCCCCAGGGCAGGATGCAGCATCCACTGGGTGCCCTGTGCCTGGACAGGGGTTTTAGCATCGTTGGTGGAAGCTTTAGTGCTTAGAGGCCCTCGCTGTTGTTTCGTCACTAAGTCATGTCTGACTCTTTGAGACCCCATGGAGTGCAGCCCACCAGGCTCCTCTGTCCATGGGATTTCCCAGGCAAGAGTACTGGACTCAGTTGCCATTTCCTTGTCCAGGGATGGAGGGGTGGGGTCCCCCAGTCCCATAGACCCATTGGCCAGATGGGGAAACTGAGGCCTGGAAAGGCCAAAGTCTTGCTGTGGGCCACAGTGGCTCAGCGGGAGGACCGGAGCCTGGAACCCAGGTCTACAGACTCCCAGACGGCGTTCTTCTGGTGCCGTCATGCCTCCCTGTGTGTGCACACGGGGAGTGGGGTCAGGGGGTGCTCTCTGAGCTGGTCTGTTCACTGAAGTGACCGTCCGAGGCAGCACTTATCCTTCCTTCCTTCATTCATTCAGAGAATGAAGGTCGAAGGGCCTACCCTAAGCCTGGTGCTGCAGAGGGGGCAAGGGAACAAGGCAGATGTGGTCCTGGCCTGGCCCGCTAGGCAGGGGACTCTGACATTAAAGAACTAATTTCACGGTTAGTGATTTAATGATGCCAGCTGAGAACACGACTACAAAGGAGCATGGTACCGGGAGAGCACTTCCCCTGGCCATCGGGGGCCTCTCTGGGGAGGGGCTGTGTTAGCAGAGACCCAGAGATTGGATGGAGGACGCTGAATGAAGCCGCACATGGAGGAGTGGTCCAGGCAGGGCACGAGGCATGTGCAAAGGTCCTGGGGTCGGCACGGCCATGGCTGGTCAAGGCAGAGGTGGCTGGAGGAGAGCGGAAAAAGAGCAGGGCGTGTCAGACAGGAGCACAGGCGCCCCGTAGCCAGTGAGGGATTTTCAGCACACGCAGCAGAGCAGCTGGACGGGCATGTGGCTAGGCTTGCTTTCTCTGCGATCCCTCTGGCTGCAGGTACACAGCGGATGACGTGGGGTCTGGGAGAAGGCCAGAGCCCTGGTCCCAGGGCAACCACTGCTGTCCAGTCAGGCCTTTGGCTTGGGCTAGCTTGGAGGCTAGGCGTCTGGGCAGAGGATGAGGACAGGCAGAGTCATTGAGTCACTGTGGTTCACAGCAAATCTTTGGCCTTTCCAGGCCTCAGTTTCCCCATCTGGCCAATGAGTCTATGGGACCAGGGGACCCTGCCCCTGGCAAAGGACTGCAGGGCACCCCGAGCAGGGAGGCCTCCAGGACGGCTCGAGAGTTTCCAGTTGGACCCTGGGGGTGTTTCTGGCTGGACCCTGGGTATAGAGCGATGCCCTTCTCAGGAGAGCAAAGCCCTGTGGACATTGGGGATGAGACCTTGGCAGGGGGTGAGGCCCAGGCCAGCGTTTCTTCTCCAGAAGCAGAAATGCCCCAGCGTGAGTGGGAGGGGCCAGTAAGCTGAGATCAGTAAGAGCTGGTGTCCAGAATCCAGGCAGAGGGGCTGTGTTAGCAGAGACCCAGAGATTGGATGGAGGACGCTGAATGAAGCCGCACATGGAGGAGTGGTCCAGGCAGGGCACGAGGCATGTGCAAAGGTCCTGGGGTCGGCACGGCCATGGCTGGTCAAGGCAGAGGTGGCTGGAGGAGAGCGGAAAAAGAGCAGGGCGTGTCAGACAGGAGCACAGGCGCCCCGTAGCCAGTGAGGGATTTTCAGCACACGCAGCAGAGCAGCTGGACGGGCATGTGGCTAGGCTTGCTTTCTCTGCGATCCCTCTGGCTGCAGGTACACAGCGGATGACGTGGGGTCTGGGAGAAGGCCAGAGCCCTGGTCCCAGGGCAACCACTGCTGTCCAGTCAGGCCTTTGGCTTGGGCTAGCTTGGAGGCTAGGCGTCTGGGCAGAGGATGAGGACAGGCAGAGTCATTGAGTCACTGTGGTTCACAGCAAATCTTTGGCCTTTCCAGGCCTCAGTTTCCCCATCTGGCCAATGAGTCTATGGGACCAGGGGACCCTGCCCCTGGCAAAGGACTGCAGGGCACCCCGAGCAGGGAGGCCTCCAGGACGGCTCGAGAGTTTCCAGTTGGACCCTGGGGGTGTTTCTGGCTGGACCCTGGGTATAGAGCGATGCCCTTCTCAGGAGAGCAAAGCCCTGTGGACATTGGGGATGAGACCTTGGCAGGGGGTGAGGCCCAGGCCAGCGTTTCTTCTCCAGAAGCAGAAATGCCCCAGCATGAGTGGGAGGGGCCAGTAAGCTGAGATCAGTAAGAGCTGGTGTCTCAGAATCCAGGCGGTTGTTGAGGGTTGTTGAGGTGCTGCAGGAGCAGCCGTGTCCCCCATTGCTGTCAGATCTTTGCAGGTGATGCTCACGGGGGCACAGAGAATGGAGCGTAAATCCTGTCTTTATAGGTGAGGTAGCCAATCGGCAGAGAGGAAAGCCTCTCAGCTCGTCCAGGTTCACCAAAGTGCCCCCGCATTTGGGCTGGGGACGCCTCCACCCTGGCTCCAGCCCCCGCAGTTGGGCTGGGGACGCATCCACCTTGGCTCCACAGGGGCCCAGGAAAGGGGCAGGGGACGGTGCGTGGAGGGGTGGGGTGTGGTCTGGGGAGGACATGCCAGAGCCGGGCTTTGCCCTGAGAGCCGGCCCAGCCTCGCAGGCTGAGTGATGCCAGAACTCGGCGTCGCTGAGTGATGCCAGAACTCGGCGTCCGCAGAAACAGCTGAGCTGAGTTCCCCCGGCTCCCGCCCCCACTCTCTCCTGCCTTTCCCATCACCCTGCCTGGGAGGGGAGTCACTGTCTTCGGGCTGCACAGGATGAAAAGGTCGTGTGTGTCTGAAGTTCCCCTTGTTTCTGTTCTCGGTGATCATCCTCTGTAGCTCGTTAAGGGAGAGGAGGTGGGCCACCAGTGAAAGGAGATCACGGAAGGAGGAGCTTGCAGACTTTGGTGGCATCTGTCTGCCAGCCAGGTGCATCGCATCCTGCTGGGCAGGCCAGAGCCGGGGGTGGGGAGGGTGGCCTGCATGGTGGTCCTGGTGCCCACCAATCTCTAGCTCTTCTTGAGAAATCTGTCCCCAATGGAGATGAGGTTGGCAAAGAGCCTACACCAGCCATGAGATTTGGCAGCGGGCTGAGTGTTTTTGTCCAGAAGACACTTATTAATTAAAAAAGGAAAAATAGTCTGTGCTCATTAGAAAATACAGAAAATCAGGAAGGAGGAGGGTTGCCATGGTAACCACATGCAGCCAGTCCCTGGCACGTTATCTTTGGTTAGTTTCCTTCCAGTCTTTTTTCCCTGTCAGGAGTCTGCTGGTTGAGACGTTCCTGATTGCACAAATTCGTGTCCTGACTTATTTTTGGCTTAGCTTCGTTTCAGATACATTCCCCTTGTCCCTCCACAGTCCTTCAGTTCAGTTCAGTTCAGTCACTCAGTCGTGTCTGACTCTTTGTGACCCCATGGACTGCAACATGCCAGGCCTCCCTGTCCATCACCAACTCCTGGAGCTTGCTCAAACTCATGTCCATTGAATCAGTGATGCCATCCAACCATCTCATCCTCTCTCGTCCCCTTCTCTTCCTGCCCTCAATCTTTCCCAGCATCAGGGTCTTTTCAAGTGAGTCTGTTCTTCACATCAGGTGGCCAAAGTATTGGAGTTTCAGCTTCAGCATCAGTCCTTCCAATGAACACCTAGAACTGATCTCCTTTAAGGATGGACTGGTTGGATCTCCTTGCAGTCCAAGGGACTCTCAAGAGTCTTCTCCAGCATCACAGTTGAAAAACATCAGTTCTTCAGCTCTCAGCTTTCTTTATGATCCAACTCTCACATCCATATATGACTACTGAGCTTTGCAGTCCTTGCAGGTACAGTAATTCTCTTACATACGAAACTTCAAGTTGTGAACTTTCAAAGATGTGAGTGTGCGTTCCATCAACATCGTGTGAATGAAATTGCAGCTTACTCTGCCTGCAGTGCAGGAGACCAGGTTCGATCCCTGGGCCAGGAAGGTGCTCTGGAGAATGGAATGGCAACCCTCTCCAGTATTCTTGCCTGGAGAATCCCCACAGACAGAGGAGCCTGGCGGGCTACAGTCCCGGGGTCACAAAGAGCCGAGCACGACTGTGCGACTGCCGCCCGTCTCCTGTTGCTGTTGCCCCGTCAGCTCTACCGTCTCCCGCCTCCTGCCCCCGCTCCGGCCAGTGACTCGTCCTGCCTGTTTGCGCTGTGCCAGTCCCTGGGTGCCAGCTGCTGCAGTGCACTCCTGTGCTTTTCAAGGCGCCGCGCTGTAAGACTGGAAATGTTTTCTTTATGTTTAGTGTTTGCTTTTTATGTATTATTTGTGTGCAAAGTGTTATAAACCTATTACAGGACAGTATCACATAGCCGATCGGGTTAGTTGGGTACCTAGGCTTACTTTGTTGGACTTCTGATCAAACTGGATTGACAGACGCGCTCTTGGAATAGAACTCATTCGTGTGTCGGGGACTTCCTGCATTGTCTGTGACAGCCGCCTGCATTTACATCGAGTGGCTATTCCCAGGTGTGTTCCACTGTGCCTTTACCGTTGGTTATTTTTAGTTCTGTGCAGATATAAATACAGCGTTTTTGGAGCTGAAGATTATTTTCCTTAGGAGAGACTCCTAGAGGTGTGACCGTTTGCGGGAAGTCTGTGTAAGCCCACCTCTTGCTCCCTGGAGGGCTCTGTGTCACCCGGGCCGCCGCACAGGGGCCGACACTTCCGAGGCCAGCGCAGGCAGCCCCTCTTTGCAGGAGCTGCTCCCTGGACGGCCACCGAGGTCGCAAGGAGGGGCTTTCTTGGCTGAGAGGGTCAACCAGGCTCCCCCCGGGAGGGCTCATCTTCCTCCAGGGACTCTCCTTAGCACTGCTGGGGTAAACGTCTTGGGTTAGCAGAGCCGAGGCCTCCTCCAGCAGTGTGCATGGCATGACCTGGCCTGCCAGGATCTTTCTTTCCTTTCTTCCGAAGGCTGTCAATGTACCCTCTTGATCACCGCTGATCGTCCAATTTTGCTTTTGTTCCCAGTCTCTCACACTCTGAGGCCTCTGTGTTGCCTTCCATCCAGGCCCAGCTGTTGCCCAGTCCACGCCAGAAGTTGGCCGGAGGCGGCCCAGGAAGGCTGGCTGGGGTTCATGTACATCTCCCTTAACCGACAGGTCCTGAGCGCCTCTCCCACATGTGCACACACCTAGGTCACTAGCGTGTGACAGCTGAGAGAGTCCAAGAAGCGGTGCTGGGGGTGGGGAAGCGGTGATCTGGGAGGCTTCCTGCAAGCGGCGTGGATGGCCAGGAGGGCTGGGGTGGGCAGATACGGGCTAGGTTTCCCGCAGAAGGAAAATCTAAAGGTGAGATTCTATGATGGGGTGGGAGGCTGACAAGTTTGAGAACAGCCTGTTCTCTGGAGTCATGGGGAGGGGCTGGGGGCTGAAGGGAAGGAGGGCGTGGGAGATGAGGCAGGAGGGGGTCAGAACGAGATGTGAGCATCCTTGAGCAGGCGTTGAACAGCCAGCGGGAGGGGTCAGCTCTTATCCTGTAGGTAACGGGGAGCTGCTGGCTTGTTTCTGGACAGAGGGGTCTCGGGGTTCGACAGCAGGTATCAAAGATGCTATCACCCTGCTCTGTGGCCCGACTTGACTTCATTTCCCATAAGTTCATTTAAAAAAAGAAATAAACCCTTGCCCTGTTTCTTTGTCATTTATGCTCTAGAGCCGCGCTGGTTCTTTGGGCCTCCTGGCTGCCGGGATTCTGAGTGAGTGGGAACTGTTCTGGTCTGGGACCGCCGAGCCGTCCTGGATGGGTTGTCCGTGCGTGAATCCCACCAGGGCCAGAACCAGGTCTCCCACCACCCTGGGCTGCTCCCCATCTCCGATCCAGGACAGAGACCCTGGGATGTTCCTCTGGGGCCTTCTGGGAGGGGGCCCAGAGACCTTCAGACACAGAGTGGCCTCTGGCAGTGTCCAGGGAGCACCTTTGAGAGGGAGCACCGTCCCCCCAGCCTCGACAGTGGTGGGGACCTGGGGCTCTGGAACTCTGGAGGGGAGAGTGCTCTGTTCCGTCGGCCCAACCAGTATCTGCCACTGGTACCCCCCATGACTCCCCCTCCCTTCCCTTCCTCTCCATCTTCCTCCCTTCCCCCTCCTCCCCTCTCCTCCTAGCAACCCCCCCACCGCCTCCTTTCCTTCCCTCCTCCCTTTCCCTCCAGAGACTCCGCTAGGGTCGGTCGTCCACACAAAGAGGCGATTGTTAGTCCAGTCCCAGCTGAAGCCCGAGAGCATGGTGGAGGCCTGACTCCCATGAGTGATCAGCTGGGGCCACTGCAGGCGCAGCCTGAGCTGGAGCGGCCGGCCTGGCGGTTTGCTCTGGGGCTGTGTCTGCGAATCAAGGGCCCTGGCCGGGTGCCACGCTGCCTTGGCGGTGGGGGTGGGGCCCAGGGCCCAAGGCTGGGTGCCCAGCAGTTGGGGGGCTAAAGGGGGGGTGGTCAGCAGGGGCCGGAGTCCTGGAGCAGGGGTCTGCAGGTGGCAAGGGACTGGACGCTCTGGATGCAGACCCTGTCGGCCTGGGTCCTGTGTGTGGGGGCACCTGCTGGGCAGCCCCATTGTGGACGTGTGGACAGGACAGTTCCGTCATCCCAATTCACGTGGCAGCTGGTGGCAGGGTTGGGGGTGGTGGAGCTGGAAGTGCCCAGCGTGGGTGTGGCATCTCCACATGTCAGGCGGACGCTTCCTGGGACTGAGCCTCGGTTTCTCACCTGCCACAGCTGGGCGATGGTGGACCACCCGGGGTGGTGGATGCAGGGGGCCCAGCCCACGGCCACCCATGCTTCGTTACGACCCTCGAAGACAAAGCTGATGACCCCTCCCACGGTCGGGGCCTAGGGCCTCCCCTGAGTGTCTGATGCCCCTGGGGATGGACAGGTTGCCCTGAGGGCATCTCCCAGGTGAGGGGGAATCGCCGCCCAGCCCTGTGGCTGCAGCACCACCTGCTGGCGGGTCTCAGGCTGACCCCCTCATTGCTGGGGCTCCTTGGCCTGGTGTCCTAGTCTCCCTGGACACCCAGCAAACCCCGGCTGAGACCCCGAGCTCTCACGGCCTCCAGGAACCAGATGTCTCTTCCTCTGGGGTGGACACTGTTTTTTCTCCAGTGGTGACAGCGTGGAGTGATGTGGGCAGCCTCTTTGACAGCCCTGTGGGCCCTGGGAATCTGAGTGGCCCCCTCCCTTTTGCCCCTGAGGACGTTCACTCAGCCCTGGTGGGGTATGCACCTTGGTCAAGTGACTGTGTCTCTCTGAGCCTCAGTTTTCCCATCTGTTAAATAGGAATCACAGCACCAGGGCCTCTTAGGGATATGGGGAGGGGAATTAATATCTGCAAACCACTCAGCCAGGCTCCGTCCTTCTTTACCACTGAGCCGCCAGGGAAGCCCTCCTCTTGCAGGTCAGCAGCTGAAAAACAGCGAGCCCGTCTAGAAGCAGAGCCCTCTGTGTGCCCATGGAGGACATGCCCACAGTGGCCTTCTTGGCAGACCCTGTCTGCTGGGGGCGGGTGGGGCATGAGCCCTCCACTTCTCAGCCACCACGGGGGTAAAGTCCACAGGCCTGGCCACGTCTGAGCTGCCCAGGGCCACGGCCTCCCCGGACAACACACCTTCATCACCCAGGGTTCGCCTGCACCGCTGCCCATCCAGGGCGCCCCGGCTCCACGGTCTCTGCCTCCAAGACTCAGCTGACCTCTCCCCTTCTCTGGGGGCGTCCTCCCACCTCCCTCCCTGGGCCTCCGCTCCAAGCCTGGGGGGACAGGGCAGGGACTCCTCACACATGTGCCCTACTTCCTGGATGGTGGGCACCCCGGCTGTCACCCCCGCACCCCCCACTGCCTGCCTCGGGGTTGCTTGGTGCCCCGTGGGAGGAAGCAGTGAACTGGGCTGGAAGGAGCAGCGCGCCCCGTCCCGGCTCCTCCACCTCGCCCGTCACTGGGGCCCTCTTGCTGCATGACTCGCCCGTCACTGGGGCCCTCTTGCTGCATGAATGCCGCTTTTGTGTTTGTTCTCCCAGGGATGCTGCTGGGTGGGAGGAGCCGACTCTGGTCCTGCTGCCCCCTCTAAGGCCCTGGGTCCCTGGGTGAGCTGCTCCTCTTGGCTGAATCGTGTGCTGTGTGGCCTGAAGTCCCCTTCCAGGTATGGAGTTCACAGGCCCATTTTGCAGGTCCTCACCTGAGCTCTGGAAGCTTAGAATCTGTATCAGACCCAGCGACTGAAGAGCTGCCCAGAAGTGGGTTAGATGTCTTTTCTGTGGCTCCCAGGGCAAGGCCGCCCCCAGACTTGGGCCCCGCCCATCTAAGGAGCTGCTTGGGATCCACAAAGCCCCTTGGGGAGCCTGCCCTGGCCCCACGCTTGGGAGCACCCAGCTCTGACTTCCCTTGAGTTGTGAGCTCCCCAGAGGGTCAGCCAATCCGTAGCCGATCTGCAGGGCAGGGAGAAGGGGTGTCCTGGAACTGGTTCGAGGCCACATCCGGGGTACCTCGGACCCTGTGATTCTGTACCCAGGTGGCCCGAGCTTGCTTCCAGGGCCTGAGAAACCGGTTCTCAGGTCTGTCCTCCCAGAGAAGCTGTGCTGCTGGTGTGTGCGCCCAGGCCTGAGGTCTGGCCAAGAGAGAGGTTGGGGGGGGTGTGCAGAGGGGAACGGATCTGGGGGGGTCCACGCCGATGTCCACAAGCGTGTGTGCAAGGCCACTCAGGGTTCAAGGTGGGGCTGCCATGGGATGGGAAAGGGGCGTTTGGGGGTAGCCTCTTGTCCTCACATCCTGGGCTCCACTGTGTCCAGGGGAGGCAGGGGTGGGTTCCGGACACAGAGGTATCCCAGTCAGGACGAACAGTGGAGGGCTAGGGTGTTGGAGAGGGAGTCATGGAGGGCCAGAGATCAGGCTGCTCTGGAGTCCTCGTCTGGCTTTTGGGAGGAGTGCCAAGGCCAGGAAATGGTAGGCAACGAGGCAGTTTTCTGAGGAGGGCGGCTGGAACCTTCTTCGGCTCCCAGAGGGGTCCACGGCCCAGCCCAGGGTCAGTACCAGGGGCCCGGAAGCCCCCCCTCTCCCGTGTTGGGGCTGAGCCTCTGTGGAAACCGCATTTCTCAGGGCTACGGGCCTCCCTTCGCTCGACTGTTTGTCCTCCTCTCAGACCGGCCCTGTGGGCAGATAATTAAAAGTGACCTCGCGCTGCAGAGTTGTGCAAACTGCAGGATTAGTGGACGGCATTAGCGGGAGGCCTCACAAAAGGGCCACCTCGGCCCTGCTATACCCCTGCAGCCCCCCAGCCCCCCTAGCTTGGCACATCAAACTGAATGGTGAGCTGGTGGGGGAGGTGAGCAGATAAGAGGGGAATGAGCCTGGGGGTAAGGGGGGGTGGTCAGCAGGGGCCGGAGTCCTGGAGCAGGGGTCTGCAGGTGGCAAGGGGCTGGACGCTCTGGATGCAGACCCTGTCGGCCTGGGTCCTGTGTGTGGGGGCACCTGCTGGGCAGCCCCATTGTGGACGTGTGGACAGGACAGTTCCGTCATCCCAATTCACGTGGCAGCTGGTGGCAGGGTTGGGGGTGGTGGAGCTGGAAGTGCCCAGCGTGGGTGTGGCATCTCCACATGTCAGGCGGACGCTTCCTGGGACTGAGCCTCGGTTTCTCACCTGCCACAGCTGGGCGATGGTGGACCACCCGGGGTGGTGGATGCAGGGGGCCCAGCCCACGGCCACCCATGCTTCGTTACGACCCTCGAAGACAAAGCTGATGACCCCTCCCACGGTCGGGGCCTAGGGCCTCCCCTGAGTGTCTGATGCCCCTGGGGATGGACAGGTTGCCCTGAGGGCATCTCCCAGGGGAGGGGGAATCGCCGCCCAGCCCTGTGGCTGCAGCACCACCTGCTGGCGGGTCTCAGGCTGACCCCCTCATTGCTGGGGCTCCTTGGCCTGGTGTCCTAGTCTCCCTGGACACCCAGCAAACCCCGGCTGAAACCCCGAGCTCTCACGGCCTCCAGGAACCAGATGTCTCTTCCTCTGGGGTGGACACTGTTTTTTCTCCAGTGGTGACAGCGTGGAGTGATGTGGGCAGCCTCTTTGACAGCCCTGTGGGCCCTGGGAATCTGAGTGGCCCCCTCCCTTTTGCCCCTGAGGACGTTCACTCAGCCCTGGTGGGGTATGCACCTTGGTCAAGTGACTGTGTCTCTCTGAGCCTCAGTTTTCCCATCTGTTAAATGGGAATCACAGCACCAGGGCCTCTTAGGGATATGGGGAGGGGAATTAATATCTGCAAACCACTCAGCCAGGCTCCGTCCTTCTTTACCACTGAGCCGCCAGGGAAGCCCTCCTCTTGCAGGTCAGCAGCTGAAAAACAGCGAGCCCGTCTAGAAGCAGAGCCCTCTGTGTGCCCATGGAGGACATGCCCACAGTGGCCTTCTTGGCAGACCCTGTCTGCTGGGGGCGGGTGGGGCATGAGCCCTCCACTTCTCAGCCACCACGGGGGTAAAGTCCACAGGCCTGGCCACGTCTGAGCTGCCCAGGGCCACGGCCTCCCCGGACAACACACCTTCATCACCCAGGGTTCGCCTGCACCGCTGCCCATCCAGGGCGCCCCGGCTCCACGGTCTCTGCCTCCAAGACTCAGCTGACCTCTCCCCTTCTCTGGGGGCGTCCTCCCACCTCCCTCCCTGGGCCTCCGCTCCAAGCCTGGGGGGACAGGGCAGGGACTCCTCACACATGTGCCCTACTTCCTGGATGGTGGGCACCCCGGCTGTCACCCCCGCACCCCCCACTGCCTGCCTCGGGGTTGCTTGGTGCCCCGTGGGAGGAAGCAGTGAACTGGGCTGGAAGGAGCAGCGCGCCCCGTCCCGGCTCCTCCACCTCGCCCGTCACTGGGGCCCTCTTGCTGCATGACTCGCCCGTCACTGGGGCCCTCTTGCTGCATGAATGCCGCTTTTGTGTTTGTTCTCCCAGGGATGCTGCTGGGTGGGAGGAGCCGACTCTGGTCCTGCTGCCCCCTCTAAGGCCCTGGGTCCCTGGGTGAGCTGCTCCTCTTGGCTGAATCGTGTGCTGTGTGGCCTGAAGTCCCCTTCCAGGTATGGAGTTCACAGGCCCATTTTGCAGGTCCTCACCTGAGCTCTGGAAGCTTAGAATCTGTATCAGACCCAGCGACTGAAGAGCTGCCCAGAAGTGGGTTAGATGTCTTTTCTGTGGCTCCCAGGGCAAGGCCGCCCCCAGACTTGGGCCCCGCCCATCTAAGGAGCTGCTTGGGATCCACAAAGCCCCTTGGGGAGCCTGCCTGGCCCCACGCTTGGGAGCACCCAGCTCTGACTTCCCTTGAGTTGTGAGCTCCCCAGAGGGTCAGCCAATCCGTAGCCGATCTGCAGGGCAGGGAGAAGGGGTGTCCTGGAACTGGTTCGAGGCCACATCCGGGGTACCTCGGACCCTGTGATTCTGTACCCAGGTGGCCCGAGCTTGCTTCCAGGGCCTGAGAAACCGGTTCTCAGGTCTGTCCTCCCAGAGAAGCTGTGCTGCTGGTGTGTGCGCCCAGGCCTGAGGTCTGGCCAAGAGAGAGGTTGGGGGGGGTGTGCAGAGGGGAACGGATCTGGGGGGGTCCACGCCGATGTCCACAAGCGTGTGTGCAAGGCCACTCAGGGTTCAAGGTGGGGCTGCCATGGGATGGGAAAGGGGCGTTTGGGGGTAGCCTCTTGTCCTCACATCCTGGGCTCCACTGTGTCCAGGGGAGGCAGGGGTGGGTTCCGGACACAGAGGTACCCCAGTCAGGACGAACAGTGGAGGGCTAGGGTGTTGGAGAGGGAGTCATGGAGGGCCAGAGATCAGGCTGCTCTGGAGTCCTCGTCTGGCTTTTGGGAGGAGTGCCAAGGCCAGGAAATGGTAGGCAACGAGGCAGTTTTCTGAGGAGGGCGGCTGGAACCTTCTTCGGCTCCCAGAGGGGTCCACGGCCCAGCCCAGGGTCAGTACCAGGGGCCCGGAAGCCCCCCCTCTCCCGTGTTGGGGCTGAGCCTCTGTGGAAACCGCATTTCTCAGGGCTACGGGCCTCCCTTCGCTCGACTGTTTGTCCTCCTCTCCGACCGGCCCTGTGGGCAGATAATTAAAAGTGACCTCGCGCTGCAGAGTTGTGCAAACTGCAGGATTAGTGGACGGCATTAGCGGGAGGCCTCACAAAAGGGCCACCTCGGCCCTGCTATACCCCTGCAGCCCCCCAGCCCCCCTAGCTTGGCACATCAAACTGAATGGTGAGCTGGTGGGGGAGGTGAGCAGATAAGAGGGGAATGAGCCTGGGGGTGGGGGACCCTCTCCGGCTTGGTTGGCGGGGATGAATAGGGACTTTGCAGACACAGCGGGCGGCCTGGTGGGGCCAGCGGTTACCCTGGCAGCTGGGAGCCTGGTGAGGTGGGGGCGGGGGGCTCAGGGGCTGGTGGGCTGGGCTGCGATGAGCCCTCGGTGATGAGCCCCGGACCCCGATCAACTCAGTGCTGCTGCTGGTTTACCCCTTAGAGATGACCGCCCCAGATGGCTCTCCCCTGAGCAAGGCCCAGTTCCCTGCGGTATGGATCACATGGCCCCGGATAAATCTCCAGGAGACCATCTGGCCTGGGACATCAAAGAACAGCTGGAGATAACGCTCTCCCTTCCTTTTAAACTAAGGCGAAGATTGATTTCGGTTGTTTTCTTCTTAAAGGTATATGGGAGAGGCCTTAAATAGCTCTGTTGTCCAGTCATGTGGAAATAGGGAGTCAGGAACCCCCTGGCCCAAGGCTGACTCAGGCACTTCATCTGATCCCTTGAGGGCTGATGGGCTTGTCCGGGGCCTGCAGCCTTGACCTTGGCTTGTCCTTCCCCCAGGCACCCCCAGCCCTGACTGTAGTCGGCCCCTGAGCTGAGGCAGTAGCATAGAGCAGGGGCAGCAAGACAGGTTCTAGAGACTTTTCTGAGCTAGAAGGACAGGAGCCAGGGGCTGATAGAACCGGCTTTTCCTGTTGGAAGCTGATAAGACGACTGAGGGCTTCCCAGGTGGCTGTGGCCATAAGGGACCCGCCTGCCAGCGCAGGGAGCATAAGAGATGCCGGCTGGATCCCTGGGTTGGGAAGGTCACCTGGAGGAGAGCACCGCACCCCACTCCAGTATTCTTGCCTGGAGAATCCCATGGGCAGAGGAGCCTGGCGGGCCACAGTCCATGCGGTTGCAGAGTCAGACACGACTGAAGAGACAGCGTGCATGCACGCAAAGCAACTTAAGTCTGGCAGATTTGGGTCAGGAGAGAACGACCTGCCCTCTGCTGGGCCATTGACTGGTGGATGGGGAAGCCGCTGTCCCGTCCTTCAGAGCCACTGACCAGTGGCTTGATCAGGAGCTGAGCTGGATTCTTGTGGTGGTGGAGCCTGGAGAGCTTCCTGGAGGAGGGGGCCCGGAGTGGGAGGACCCAAGGAGGAGAGAGTTCTCTCCAAGGGATGGAGCAGGGGGGGCACTGTGGGTGGAAGTGGGGGCCCCTTTCCTGGGGGGGCACTCTCTGGCTCACCCCTGGGTCCTACAACAGCTCAGAGCTTAGCCTCAGTGTCGCCTCACCTACCTCATTCATTCATTCCTCCCACACAAATATGTTCAGCGTCTACTATGCGGAGGTGAAAATGTTAGTCGCCCAGTTGTGTCCAACGCTTTCCAACAGCGTGGACTGTAGCCCGCCAGGCTCCTCTGTCCACGGGATTCTCCAGGCAAGAACACTGCATGGGTTGCCATGCCCTCCTCCAGGGATCTTCCCGACACAGGGACTGAACCCAGGTCTCCCACACTGCAGATTCATTACTGTCTGAGCCATCAGGGGAGCTCGTCATCTACTATATATACTGGGCCTCAGAGACACAGCAGCAATGGAAACAGAGCCCCCCACCCTCGTGGCGCCTGCCTTGTGATGGGGGTGTCAGGGAGCCAGCGCTGAAGGCATCAGATCACCCTCTATACACACTCAGGGTGACCAGGGGTACAGAGACAGGGCGACCGCACACCCTCGAGAATGAATGAGTGAGTGTATGAACGGGCTGCGCTTCAGGGTCGCACTGGTTCTCAGAAGCTGCTCTCTGCCTAACAGAGGGCAGAGTCCGGGGCTCGGGGCCAGGCTGCATGTGGGGTGTGGTCCAGTCTGTGGGAGAGACGCACACCGGCCTGGTCTGGGGAACACTGTGCCCAGAGCTCGCCGGAACCCCCTCCCCGTGGGGCAAAGGCGTAGGCTGGTCCTAGCTCCTCTGAGCCCCGGGGCGGCTCGAAACCCACCCAGCTGCGTCCACCGCGCTCTCTGAGTGTCGTCAGTCCTTGGGCGGATACTGGGGGAGCCTAAAGGAGAGCGTTTACTGAAATCCTCAGAACGAGGTGAAAATGGGCCGTTTCCTGTCCTTTTTCCGTTAGCTCAGCTGGCCGCCCGGGCGGTTCGACAAGCCCGGCACATGTCTCCGGATTGCCCTCATGCTGATCTGGGAGGATGTGGTTAACACCTCGGAGTCTTCTTCCTGCAGAGCCTTCTTGAGTAAACCCAACGGACATCCTACGGCACTATGTCTGGGCTGGGGTCCCCCTCCTTGCCTTCCCCTTGCTGGCCTCTCCCCTGTCCCCTGCAGTGGGCTCTGTGGTTCACCTGGGACCCACAGGCCGCACAGAAAGTGGGTGGGCGGGCCAGCTGGCTACCTTGCACTGTCTACACCCGCAGCCCGCCTTCCCCGGCTCAGCATGAACTGCACGGCGTTTTGCTCACTGCGTCTCATCCCTAGTCTTGTTCCCAGGGCCCCACTGCAGGCTCCATCTCGTTCCTCAGATTTATGGGGCAGCATTTGCAGGAAGGCCAGTGGTAGGTGGAGCCAGTCGTGATCCCTGCCCTCCAAGAGCTTGCACGCGGCTGGAGGAAAGATGTATAAACCACGAACCTCTGCAGGGGCTCCCATTTCACTCAGAGAAGCCGCTCTCGGGACTTCCCTGGTGGCCCAGTGGCGAAGACTTCACCTTCAAATGCAAGCAGTGTGGGTTCGAGCCCTAAGACCCCACAGACCTGGAGGCCAAAAACACCAAAACCTAAAACAGAAGCAATATTGTAACAAATGCAATAACGACTTTCAAAAAGATCCACGTGAAAAAGAAAGAAAAGCCAAGCTCACCACCAGGCCTCCGAGATCCATGCTGCCTCTCCTCTCAGCCCACCCCACCCCGTCTCCCGGGACAGCCGCTCCTGCTGAGCACACTCCAGCCTCAGGGCCTTTGCACTTGCCATTTCCTCTACTCAAACGCCCTTCCTGCAGCCACGCGTCTGCCCGGCTCTTGGGGTCACTGCACAGGCATCACGCTCTTCCGCGAGCCCCCCTGACCTCCTTCTGTAGATTTGCAACCCGGGGCTCCCCCTGCAGGCTTCGGGCCCTCCCTCCATTCGGGGTGTCCCCGTGGCATTCACCAGCTGCGTGTGACCCTGTCCTAGCCGCTTGTGTACGTCTCTCTCCCCCACTATACAAAAGCTTGTTTGTCCACTGTGTCCTTTCAGCTTCTAGAACAGTGTCAGGCACACAATGGGCAATCGGCTCATGTGGGTGATGTGTGTGTGTGCGTGTGTGTGTGTGAGCGTCTGTGCTCACTTGAATCTGACTCTGAGACCCCATGGGCTGTAGCCCACCAAGTGTCTCTGTCCATGGGACTCTCCAGGCAAGAACACTGGAGTGGGTTGCCATGCCCTCGACCAGGGGAATCTTCCCAACCCAGGGATCGAACCCAAGTCTTCTATGTCTCTGGCATTGCAGACAGATTTTTTTTTTAACCCACCGAGCCATCGGAAAACCCTAATATACATGTGCCTCCTCTTATACACTCTAATGAAGATATCAAATAGCATTTTATGGTGTCAGTAAACTTAAGACTACCATCTGATTAGCCCTGCAAAGCTTCCCTAATTGTGCATTTTAATAGCTTAAGTTTGCATGCTCCTGGGGGTGTGAAGTTCCCAGCCAGGCAATGACTCCATCTGCAGAGCTCTGGGGCCGGGGGTGTCCGTAGGCCCAGGGTGCTGTGTCCCCAGAGCGGTGTTAGCGCAGCAGGTGCTCCCGGCCCTCCCCGATGTAGGCAAAACAGAGCTGAGACGGGGGATAGAAAGCAAGCCTAATGTGATTTTCCAAAGTGAGTGGCCCAGGGGCCCTTCTCGAGGAGGAGCGGGCATGGGGTCAGAGAAGATGCCTCGGCCCAGGAAGTATACCCCCAGGGACACACAGTCTCCAGAGCAATGAGGCATGCCCACCTTCATTAAGGAAAGACAGCAACTTTTAAACTGTGTCAGAAACTCAGACTTTAAGGAATTTTTTTTTAATTTATTTTTGGAGTACAGTTTTTTTAATTTACTTATTTTAATTGGAGGGTAATTACTTTACAATATGGTGATGATTTTTTTGCCGTACATCAACACGAATCCGCCATAGGGCTGCATGTGTTATTGATGGGTCTTATCTGTTGGATGGTGTCTTCTATGCTTTTTTTCTTTCACTGTCTCCAGTTCTTCCTCATCTGAAAGAAAGCTAGCGCATCCCTTTCTGCTGCTTCAAGATTGCTGCATGCCTCTCGCTGGTCTTGAAATGCATCCGGTGTGGATTGGCACCATTCTGAATGCAGTCGAATCTGCTCGGTCCCTTCTTGGTCTTTCTTCTTTGTTTTTTTTTTTTTTTTTTTTTTCATCTGGGCTGTGGTGATTCAGAACGGGGATTTTTGCTTTTCACGTTGGTATCTGAGGTGGCCTCCGGTCCCACACGCTCTTTGGGGAACTGAGGGTTTATGGTACTAAAGTCTGCGTACCGCAGTCATCCACCATCTGGTCCTTGTTTCTGGACCTTGGATGGGGTCAGCTCACAGTAGGTGCTTAATCGGCATTTGCTGAATCACAGACGAAGGAAAACACCATCTAAAACCTGCCAGAGCTCTGGGCACAGACCTCAGCAGAGCTCACAGTCTAGCAGGTGACGATGACCTTCACTATGGGGCCCACTGTGACAGTGCCCTAGGGAATGAGGCCAGAGGTCAGGGGGGGAGGAGGTCACCATGACTGGGTGGCTGGGCAGCTGTGCCCTATGCCCAGCGATTCTGGGGGCTTCTCCTAGAAACTCTAGGAAGGAAATGCAGCTTTCAGCCTCAGTTGACAGCTGGAAACCAATGTACACTTTCCTTTCTAAGACTTTGTATCATTCATTCATTCACCACATACTTCTTGAGCACCTGCTGTATACCAAGCGTGGTCTCACGGCTGGAGATGCAACCAAGAGCAAAAGGTCAAATCTGCCCCTTTTTGGCCTTGTATTCTCATCTGGGAGCTTCCCCTGTGGCTCAGCTGGTAAAGAATCCCCTTGCAATGCATGGGACCTGGGTTCGATCCCTGGGTTGGGAAGATCCCTTGGAGAAGAGAATCTGCTTATTTAACTTATATGTAGAGTACAGCATGTTAAATCCTGGGCTGGATGAAGCATAAGCTGGAATCAAGTTTGCTGGGAGAAATATCAACAGCCTCAGATACACAGATGACACCACCCTTATGGCAGAAACTGAAGAACTGAAGAGCCTCTTGATGAAAGGAGAGAGTGAAAAAGTTGCCTTAAAACTCAGCATTCAGAAAACTAAGATCGTGGCATCTGGTCCCATCACTTCATGGCAAATGGATGGCAAACAATGGAAATAGATACTTTATTTTGGGGGGCTCCAAAATCACTGCAGATGGTGACTGCAGCCATGAAGTTAAAAGATGCTTTCTCCTTGGAAGAAAATCTATGACCAACATAGACAGCATATTAAAAAGCAGAGACATTACTTTGCCACAAAAGTCTGTCTGGTCAAAGCTATGGTTTTTCCAGTAGTCGTGTATGGATGTGAGAGTTAGACTGTAAAGAAAACTGAGCTCTGAAGAATTGATGCTTTCGAAGGGTGGTGTTGGAGAAGACTCTTGAGAGTTCCTTGGACTGCAAGGAGATCCAACCAGTCCAGCCTAAAGGAGATCAGTCCTGGGTGTTCATTGGAAGGACTGATGGTGAAGCTGAAACTCCAATACTTTGGCCACCTGATGAGAAGAGCTGACTCATTTGAAAAGACCCTGATGCTGGGAAAGATTGAAGGTGGGAGGAGAAGGGGACGACAGAGGATGAGATGGTTGGATAGCATCACCAACTTGATGGACACGAGTTTGAGCAAGCTCCAGGAGTTGGTGATGGACAGGGAGGCCTGGCGTGCTGCAGTCCACAGGGTAGCAAAGAGTCGGACACGACTGAGCAACTGAACTGAACTGAACTGTGCAAGGGAGAATAGGCCTCTAGGGGGTGCTTCTGCCCACTGACCTGATCCCCAGACCCCTCACTAACCCCGACTTCTGATTCAAGATGTCTCAGGTGAGGGCCATCCAAGGACCAGTAGGAAGTGCAGCCGCATGGAGGGGGCTCTTGG
This sequence comes from Madoqua kirkii, assembly GCA_006408675.1. Classification (NCBI taxonomy): domain Eukaryota; kingdom Metazoa; phylum Chordata; class Mammalia; order Artiodactyla; family Bovidae; genus Madoqua; species Madoqua kirkii. Next base: position 45,043 of record SJYC01040685.1, read on the forward strand.
GGGCTCTTACGGGCTGAGCTGTGTCCCCATAAAATCTATGTGTGCAGGTTCTGACCCCCAGCACCTCAGAATGACTGTGTGGAGATGGGCTATGAAGAAGGTGATCGAGGTCGAACAAGGTCGCTGGGGTGGGCCCTGGTCCTTGCAAGAAGGGAGGGGTAGGGCACAGACACCCTCCATGTGGGGACCCAGGGAGCAGAGTGTCAGGAGACACAACCCTGCCCATCTGTGATTGTGGACTTCCACCTCCTGAAAACCATGCTGTTGTTTCAGCCACCCAGTTTGTGGGGCTTTGTTATGGCGGCCCCTGCACCCAAATATAGAGACCCTGAGCATCTATCCAGGAGGCTCCATCCACTCCTGGGGCCACAGGAGGGCTTGAATCAGCTGGACGTGCCTGATTGGATGTGTCCTTGGGAGAGTCCCTGGGGATCGAGGACTCTTTGTTGAACAACAGGGTGTGAAGGTGGATGGCGGGGTGAGGCTGGAGGCAGGTAGTCTGGTGGACGCTCACGTGATAAGGAGGAAGAGCCCTGACCCCCCGGGTGTTCACACTTGTCCCCCTGTCGCTGGAAGGCAGGGGGCCAGGGCAGGGGCTCTCGGGGCCACTTGGATTCCTCCCGACTGTGGGCACTCCCCACCGTGACCCTCATTCCTGAGTTTGCCTGGAAGCGGGGAGAGGCTGGTGGCCGGGTCCGTCGGGACCTTGCTTCCGCCAGCCGCTGTCAAAAGACTCCCTGAGGAGTCACGTGATGTGCCAGCTGGTGGCATGGGGCAGGGGACGAATGCAGCTGGTGGAAGAGACACACAGGGCAGGCCTGTGGGGCAGGTGGGCAGGCCCCAAGAGCGAGCGGCAGAAGCAGGCGGAGGGCAGGGAGGGGAAGGGGAGAGGGCATTTAGGTCTTGCTGAGTCCTGGAGAGCAGAGACAAGCAAGGCCCATGCAGCCTTCGGTTCTGAGGCTGGCGTCACTATAACAGCAGGCTCAGAGGCTGGGTGGGGGCGTCTGACACTGGGCCTGAGAAACACGCCCAGGATCCCAGCTCATCACCCTCTCTTCCCGGAAGCTTGTGCTGGGGAAGGGGGACCAGACAGGGCGACCAGCCTGGGGGCCCTTCCTGAAGACAGATCTCTGCTCAGGATGATGCTCAGGGCTGCGTCAGAGGCTAGGGGTGAGGCCTGGCCCCTGCAGGGGTGCGGGCACGGTCCAGGCCCCAAGGACTGAGGTTGGGTCCATGGGACAGCAGCTTGTAGGGAGAACCTGCAGGTGGTCCCTAAGAGGCCGGGGGGCTGGACTTGGCAGGGTTGGGGCAAGGGGAGCTTTCCAACAGCCAGCCCCTGGAGTAAGTTTTTTGACAGATGAGGGAGTGGGTCTGTTTGACCCTGCCACGCTCCCCACCCCCCGAATCCCCTGAGGGATCAAAGCTGCTTCGTTGCCGGGGGCAGGGTGCGGGGAGCCTGAAAGGTCACACTGTCCACCTTTTGGGTTTTCTGAGATGATCCAGTTCTCAGGGATCTGCTGTGTTTGGGCAAGGCCTTGGGGCCTGACCAGAGATTCCCAGGAAGGCGCAGAAGTGCTGGGTGACCACATCCGAGGGCCATACGGCCCTCTCGTCCCCAGGCGCCGACTGCACTGAGAGCTCGACAAAGGCCTCGCTGTGCTGGCAGGACCTGCACAGACCCCGGGAAGGGGATTCCGGAAGATTCCAGGCTGTAACTCACCTCTCCTTCCCTTCCAATAATCCTGGAAGTTCCTTCCGTAACCGACTGATTCATCCCGAAAAGAAGAAAAACAGCCCTTTGGATGCGCACGACTTCCTGGGCGTTGTCTCAGACAAGTCCCACAGGGAGCTGGGGCCGCGGGGGCCTTCACTCTGGTTGTCAAGGAGGAAACGGAGGCTCGGGGGCCCTGCGCCCACCCGGCCTCCCCAGCCACACTGGCCCCGCGGCCACAGCAGCCACGCTGCCACACCGGCCGCAGGCTGGGCCTCCGCCCCTGGGCCGGGGAAGGACGGTCAGCAGGCGGGTGCTGACAGCGGCTCTGTAAACACCAGGAAGGACAGCTGAGCCTCAGGCAGACCTCACGGGCAGGCGCGGGGCTGAGACGCAAGCGCGTGTGTGTTGGGGGGCACATGTGTACGTGTGTGTATGTTGCGGCACGTGTGTGTTGGGGGGCACATGTGTACGTGTGTGTGTGTTGGGGGGGCACATGTGTACGTGTGTGTGTAGCGTGTGTGTGTGTTGGGGACACATGTGTACGTGTGTGTGTGTGTAGCACATGTGTATGTGGGGGGGCCTGTGTGTACGTGTGCCTGTGTGTGTCTTTGGGTGCTGCGTGTGGGGCTGGGACCTGCCTGGCTCGCTTTCGTGGGTCTGGAGCAGCTGCAGACTGGCCTGGTACCTGGAACTCTGACAGTTGGGGGGCCGTCCTGCAGAGGGTGATGGAGTAGGGGTGTATACCACAGATGCACCCTCAGGGCTGGATGCACCGCAGGCCCTAGAGGAGTCAGATGGTCACTGTGCCCACCTCCGGCTGGGCTGGGCCTCAAGCACCCCCGCGCCAGCCTGCCCCCATCTCTCTGCCCGTCCTCCTGCCTCTCCTGAGGACGCCCCCGTCTGTGGGGGCTCTGCCCACACGCCCACGACTCTGGACCTTCTATGCCAAGGCCTTCTGCCCCCGCCCCCCCCCGGCTTCTCCTGAACCCCGGGGTCCACTGTCCACAGTACCGTGTTACTGTGTTTCCTCCCCGATGGCCTCCGCTGTTGTGGAGCTTTCCTGGAACACCGCCACCCCCCCCATGACCCCTCCCTCCCTTTGCCACCTTCCACCCACCTGGCCCTGCCCACTCGGTGGGTAGTGGGCATCTGAGGCTGGCATCCTGCCAGCCCCAAGGCCAGGATGGTGCAGATGCTGGCATTTGGGAGGGGCTCAGGGGCCACGGGCACTTTGGTGCACGGCCATGGACTCCCTCGAACGGTGGGTGTTTGACCCGAGTGTGAGAATGTGCGAGCAGTCCAGAGAGGTCAAGTGACCCACGCAGATGACCCAGCGAATCGCAGGCATGTGGGGGGGTAGAATTTAGGCTCTGACTTCTCTGGGGACTCGGGGATCCAGGGCGCCGCTTACGTACCTGAGACCTAACCAAGGGCTTCAACCCTCCCGGCAGCCGAAGGTCGGAACTTTCCCTTACACGGCTCTGCTCAAGGGCCGACTTGGATGATTTCACTGACATCAGGAGTGCAGAGACAGCAGGCTTCTTTTCCAGAAGCATTTGAAAGGGAAGCATAACCCGAGCCCTCCACACAGGCACACGGCTTTTGCTGGCTGCTAAATATGCTGAGACATTTTCCTTTATTTGAGTTCTTCTGGGATGGAGCCGCAAAGCTGTGGGACTTGAATTCCATTCAGTCAGTGGTTACAATGCATCGTCTCTCCTCTCGGCTCTGGGCTGGGCTCCAGGGGGACGCAGAGACTCAGCCCCCACCTCATGCAGCTCCACGGCGGGCAGAGGGATGGTGCTGCGTGACACGGCCATGGGGAGACGGTGACGGGGCTCTGCCGGCACCCGTGCCCCGTGGGCGCCAGGCAGGGGTTTTCCGTGGCCCACTCGTTCCCCCTCTGCAGCAGCTCTGAAGGCATAGGGTGTCACCCCGAGGGGCAGAGGAGGGAACAGGGCTTCAGGGAGGCGGCTGAGGTGACCAAGATGTCAGCATTCAGAAACAGCGGGAATCCTTACGTGTGGATTTTCCGCTGTATGGAGTGGGGAAGACGTCCTGGAGGAGGAGGCTTAAGGGTGGGTGGGGGGTTTGGGGAATTTGAGTGGGGAGAGAGGTGTAGGCGTGACAGGGGCCACAGAGGAGGGTGACTGGCAGGATGTGGGCGGGTCTGAGAGACTTGGGTGAAGAGCTGATGGTGATCTGCCCACAGCCCACCCACCTTTCGCCACCACCCCGACCAACCCCAGCCTGGTCCCAGGCCTAGATCTGCTGAGCCCTGAACCCGTCGCTTCACGTTTAATCTGAACAACTCACGGAGGTATGGATCATCACCATCCCCATTTTAGAGATGAGGACATTGAGTCACAGAGGGGTTACATCAGTTATCTGAGGTTGCACAGCTATAAAGTGGTGGACAAAGATTTGAACGCTGGGCTCTTGATTCTAGAGGCTGAACCGGGTGGGTGGTCGGTTTGCCTGCACCTTTATTTGAGTTCTTGGCAGGGCCCCAGCCCCATGGGTGCAGATGAGGTTTCTGCAGCCTCTTTTCCCTGCATTTGCAAGCAGCTGGGGAGTTTGGGAGAAGTAAGGGCCCGATGCATCCTTCCAGGGTCAGGTTCCTCTCCTGTGTCCAAGACGGAAGGGCCTCCAGGCCTCAGCAGCCTGTTGACAAAATGGGACGTGCACCTGGAACGTGGATTCCGAAGCTTGGGGTTCCTTGGGGCAAATTTCCGGGGTGCCACAAGCATTCGATTTGGATTTCAGTTTTGAAGTCATTTGACTGTTTAAGCACTCTGAAGCCTGGACACCTCCCGGCAGCCTTCTGCTTGTAGGGAACACACAAGAAAGCTCCCACGACTAGGTTACAGGTCTCAGGCCTGATTGCGTCTCTCAGGGAGGACTCTGTGAGTGATGCATCTTTCCCGTCTGGATCAGGGTTTCCCACAAAACAGAGATAGCTCAGGATGTGGTGGAGACGTGGGTGGTGGGGAGCACTCCCCAGAGAGGCCTGTTCTTGGGGGCAGCCTCCCTCTCCACCTGGATTGGCTTTATTTTTTTTTATTGTTGATTTTATACTTTTATTTATTATTATTTTTTAGTTTTGTTTTTACCTTATTCTGCTTTACAGTACTGTATTGGTTTTGCCGTACATTGACATGAATCAGCCACAGGTGTATTCGAGCTCCCAGTCCTGAAACCCCCTCCCACCTCCCACCCCATACCATCTCTGGATCATCCATGTGCATCAGACCCAAGCATCCTGTATCAAACATAGACTGGCGCTTCATTTCGTATATGATAGTATACATGTTTCAGTGCCATTCTCCCAAATCATCCCACCCCCTCTCTCTCCCTCAGAGGCCAAAAGTCCGTTCTATACATCCGTGTCTCTTTTGCTGTCTCGCATACAGAGTCATCATTACTATCTTTCTAAATTATATATATATGTGTCAGTATACTGTATTGGTGTTTTTCTTTCTGGCTTACTTCACTCTGTATAATCGGCTCCAGGTTCATCCATCTCATTAGAACTGATTCAAATTTATTCTTTTCAAGGGCCGAGTAATACGCCATTGTGTATATGTACCACAGCTTTCTTATCCATTCATCTGCTGATGGCCATCTAGGTTGTTTCCATGTCCTGGCTATTATAAACATTGCTGCAATGAACATTGGGGTATATGCGTCTCTTTCAATTCTGGTTTCTTCGGTGTGTATGCCCAGCAGTGGGATTGCTGGGTCATAAGGCACTTCTACTTGCAATATTTAAAGGAGTCTCCACACTGTTCTCCATAATGGCTGTACTAGTTTGCATTCCCACCAACAGTGTAAGAGGGTTCCTTTTTCTCCACATCCTCTCCAGCATTTATTGCTTGTAGACTTTTGGATTGCAGCCATTCTGACTGGTGTGAAGTGGTACCTCATTGTGGTCTTGATTTGCATTTCTCTGATAATAAGTGATGTTGAGCACGTTTTCATGTGTTTGTTAGCCACCCATATGTCTTCTTTGGAGAAATGCCTATTTAGTTCTTTGGCCCGTTTTTTGATTGCATCATTTATTTTTCTAGAGTTGAGCTGCATAAGTTGCTTGTATATTTTTGAGATTAGTTGTTTGTCAGCTGCTTCATTTGCTATTGTTTTCTCCCATTCAGAAGGCTGTCTTTTCACCTTGCTTATAGTTTCCTTTGTTGTGCAGAAGCTTTTAATTTTAATTAGATCCTATACACTAATAATGAGAAAGTAGAAAAAGAAGTCAGGGAAACAATTCCATTCACCATTGCAATGAAAAGAATAAAATACTTAGGAATATACCTACCTAAATAAACTAAAGATCTATATATTGAAAACTATAAAACACTGATGAAAGAAATCAAAGAGGACACTAATAGATGGAGAAATATACCATGTTCATGGATC